>MINK01188713.1:14942-29942 GCA_001735545.1 Phormia regina
ATTATGTCATAACATTGAAATAATATACATGAATGTGGTCTACACGTGATAAATTCTAAACATGAAATTAATATCAAATTTCCCAACATATTGAAGTAGTTTTAGATAAAATAAAATTGAATTTTATAACGAAAAGTGTGAATTTTAATAAATGCTTATTTTTTCCAATAAAACAGGCAAATATTATTTATATGAGCAATAAGAAATGTACATTCTACCTAATGATACATCGTAAAACAGCGCGGATGTCCAACCCAAGGCTTGGGAGAAAATAGAATGATCACAACATTTCTCTTAAAATTAAAGTTTTAGGTATATTTCATTAAGCATTTAACTTTGGAGGAAAATTTCCTTTGTTCCTCTTTTCGGGGATCCGCGACTGGGCTAAACAATAAAGTTCACAAACTCCTTCCAAACAATTACTTCCTTCCAAATGGCAAACGCAATGTTAAAATAGCCACTTATTAAATCCTTTATTATGACTGTCAGAAAAAAGTTTAGTAAAACAAAATTGGGCTCAATAATGTTAACATTTTTTATGATTTAATTAGCAATATAAGATGCCAAAATTTAGCTGTTAAAGTAAAAAAAATCTCTATTAATAACTAAAAGCCTACGAAAAACCTTTTCATACTATATAGGGTCCTACATAGACAATTTCAATAAGAAACCATTGACATAGGTCGAATCTATAAAAATTCACCATGAAAAAAGGCAAAACAATAAAAATGCCACAACCTCCTTTCCAGAACTAAATACTTCTTCAATGTCAACGGAAAATGTTCAAAAATGAGGCACATTTTAACAATCCTTTGTCTGTAAAAAAGTTTATCTTAACAACAAAAATTGGGCTCAATATCGTCATATTTTTTTTCTATATTAATAGCAAGTGAAGTCTAAAATTTAGAAGTTTGAACTAAAAAATGTCTATTAATAACATAAATTTGCCATCCAAACTATTATACTTAACATTAGGTCTAATTCAGACATCATTCTAATTCCAAAAAACCTGATTAAACATATTTTGGATCTGGTTAAATACTGTAAATTGTCATATACAAAAGAAAAAAATAAAATGCCATATTCAAGGTTTTTTATACTACTGTTGCCGGCCATTGCAAATTGTCTCTGAAAAAAAATTATCAATATAGACACTATGTAAAAGAATATATAAAATTAGGCAATAATACAACATTATTTTAAAAAGAAGAAAAGTTTGAACCCCGTTCTAAACTATAGTCCTTTATCTCATCCTGGTCTTTTTCCGCATCCCTCGCATAAATCAATAATTCTGTGTATTCATAAGTCAAGTTAAACTTTAGCTATGAATAGATCAGGTATATAGTTGAACAAAATGACGTAATCAATAAAATAAAAAAAAAATGTCTACATTAGCTTTTCTTGATAAAAATTTGTCTAATGTGGACAGTACGTTACCTACAATTATAGCTGACATTTATCAAATATTATTTGACGTTTTTTTAATTCATTTAAATTTATTTTCAGATTTATTTAAAAGACGAAAAGTTCGAAGTGTTTATTACTAATTATTTTCTCTCTTGGTCTTTTTCCGACCCCTGCTATAAATTAATAATTTTTCTGTGTATTTCGTAAGTCAAGTTAAACTTTAGCTATGAATAGATCAGGTATATAGTTGAACAAAATGACGTAACCAATAAAATAAATAAAAAATACATAATGTCTACATTATCTTGTCATGATAAAAAATTGTCTAAGGTAAACAGTATGTTATCAATAATCATAGCTGATATTTATCAAATATTCTTTAACGCTTTTTTCCCTAAGAGAACATTTGCAAGATGAAAAAACTATAATCTTTTGGTGGAATTAGTGGACACGCAAATTTGCTAAAATATTTGACTAATGCGAACATAGCTTTATAATATTATTAATGTTATAAGAAGTCTGTGGTGTAAATTATTGCAAAAAGAGTGTCTAATTATATTTCTTTAAATATTTTAAAATCAACAACTTGAACTGTGATGATTTTCTCAATTCTTGAATATAATTTGTTTTCAATTTTGCTAGAAAATTATTTAAAATTTCAATTCCTTAATTTTTGTCAAGGACTTGCGCAGTGGTCTACTTGATTTTAAGAATTTTGTTTGTTAAAAAAAATATTTTGTATTAAAGAACATAATTTGATTTTTGATCAAAAGACTCAAGGCATTAATGATAAAATTTGAAGTATTTTTTAATAGAATCAATTAATTTCTAATTCCATTATATTAATAATGTTAATGTTTCATAAAAATCATTTCAAATTTGCCTTTAATAATCAAAATTTTTTTTTAAACAATTAATAATAACTTTTAAATTTATTCCATCAATTCAATGTAGATTTTATTTTAATCTATTAATTTTTTTATATTATGTTTCATTCCAAAATCTTCTGAAATTTTCCTTTAATAATTTAGAACGATTTCTTCTTAACCAATTAATAATAACTTTTAAATTTATTCCATCAATTCAATGTAGTTCTTATTGGAATCAATCAATTTTTTTATATTCCATTCCATTTCAAAATCTTCTGAAATTTTCCTTTAATAATTTAGAACGATTTCTTTCCAATTAGATGTAGATAAACTTATAGAATTATGGGTCTTTGACCTGTATTAGAACCTGCGCATTACAAAGCTCTCTAAACAATATATTTTTATTGTTTAGAGAGCATAATTTATTTATTTATCTATCAAATTTATTACTCTCTGCTAAGTTTATGCTTTAAGTAACGTTAATTTGCTCTCAAAATTAATTTGGTTCTCTATTTATTTTTCTATTTACACTCTCTGCTAAATTTGTGTTTTAAATATCGTTGATTAGCTCTCAAACTTGTTTTGGTCTCTCTATTATGAAATAATTTTAAAGTTCGCTACAATTTAAGCTCTCAAACTTGTTTTCGTCTCTCTATTATGAAATATTTTAAAGTTCGCTACAATTTAAGCGAATAGGAATTGAGGGTCTGTTGTAAATTTAACAAATTTATAAATTAATTCTTCTTCAAAATTCCTCAATAAAGTTTTCAAATTTTTTTTAAGAATTATTTAAAGTTTCTCTCCATTTTTTATATATAAAATTGATTCCTCTATTTCAAAACAATTTTTTTCTCCCTCTCTCTTAGTTAAGTTCAATTTCTATTCCTGAAAGAGTTTGATTTTTATTGAACTCACCCTTTTCATTTTGTTTAACCAATTTTTTGGTTATTTTAACCGCTTTATTGGGTGTTAATTGTACTAATTCCGTACCCGATTTTGATAAAACATCTTTAATCCAATTTTGTTCTTTGGGCCAGGGTTTTTCTTCAGCAACTGCTGCACTAGCAGCTGCAGAGGAAGTTTCAGACATGTTTTTTTTTTTTTTTTGTTTAATAAAACTTAAAAATATTTATTTTTTATTTATTTAAAAAAAAAATCAGTCACATTAAAAATTTCTTACAGTCAGTCTTAAAAATTGCTTTTAATTGCTTTAGTTTTTCTTTTAAATTAATTCATATTTTTATTTATATTAATATTTTGGTTTTTTTAAATATAATTTGTTTTTTAACATGTTTTTTTAATAATTTCAAAATTTTTTTCAAATCTTTGGTTTGTTGATCCAGGGGCGGCGAAAAAGAACTAGTGGAGTTATTAATATTTTTAGAGTGAGACGTTGAGGTAGAAGGTGTATTAGAGTTAGAGGAAGTTTTAATTTTTTTATTCATACGCATTTTTTTAAAAGATTTTAATATATCATTCATATTTTTAATTAAATCATGAGGATTATTTTTAGCTGATATGCGAGGCATTACATTATTTTTGTTAAAAATTTATAACCAATTTTTTTTTTCATAGAATTTTTTTTTTAAATAAAACACTTCATTTTCTTTTAGAGTTTTGATAACACTTTTTTTATTTAATACCAAATAAACATTTTCTTTGTCCCCCCCTTTTTGGTTTTAAACAAAAATTTTGCGTTTTATTTTGTCCCCCGTTTATTAGAAGTTCAATGTTCGCTTGTAAGTATCCGACTAATGTTTGAGTTTTTCAAAAATCTTTTACTAACCACCATAAAAATTCTATTCCATCTTTATGATTCTTATCATTTCTAACAAAAATTCTAACTCAAAAATATTTTTTTGTTAAAAATCCCACTCATTAGACGCAGCTGGTTTATTTCTAATGCTAGTTACACTCATCAAAAATAATTCCCTTTAATTTAGGGTACTTTCTAATTTGAACAAAAAAGAATAAAAAAAGTACCTTTTGAAAATTTTACTCATATGGGAAAATCTAATAAGATTTTGGGAAAATTTTGAGTTAAAGGGAAGAGATAAAGAGAGGAGAGAGAGCTAGAAGGGGGAAGTAAATTTTAAGATAAAAATATTAGAATTTTGTTGACAAAAAATTAAGTTTAATAAATTTTAATTTAAATAATTTTTGTTAAAGTTTTTAAATTTAAAAAAAAAAATATATTGAAATTGAAATATTTTTGTTAAATTTTTAAATAAAATTATTTTAAAAATTTTCTCAGTTTTATTGATTAATAAGATGTTGTATAGTTTGTTATTGTTTTTAGAGAGTTTGGGTGAGAGTTGAGCAGAGTGTGAGAGCTAAAGAAAGGTAATTGTTAAAAATGTAAACAATGCCAAGTTTAAAGTTGCCAGATGTTTTATAAATTATCCTCCAAAAATTTTATCTAATTAAATAAACAACTGGAAAATGAGTTAGAAAAAAAAAACATATTTGAGGGTTGAGTTGGAAGACCACATTTTTTTAAAACTCATAAAAGTTTATTTAAAGGAGGAAAACAATAAAAATATTTGAATAGCAAATATATTTAAAGAATTGTTGGAATTTTGCACAATTTTTTTTTCAAAAAGATTTAAAGAATTTCTTTTATAAAAATAAATTTCTTTTATAAAAATAAGTTCTAGTTAAAATAGAACTTAAAATAGAAAAGTTTAATGCTATAAAAAGTTATAAATTATTTACTGTGAAATAAAACCTTTTTATTTACATTCAAATAATTTCATATTTATTTACAAATTAATTTGTAGAGAAGAGTCAAAGAGAGTTAAAGCAAATAATAAAATTCTCAGTAGATACTGAGAGAATATGTTTTAGTGCCTTCAGCTTTATCAGAAAAATTTCCAAAATTCCCCAATAAATTTGTAAACCAAAAGTTTTCTAAACAAAAAAAGGGGAATTTAATTTAAATAAAGGGATTTTTCCATTGTAACAAAATAATCCAAATTAGGTCCCTTTTATAAAAAAACTCAATATTTCTTATAGAAAATCACAACTACAAATAGTGAGTAGACAAAAGAGATTTTTTGTATTATAAATTTCTTTGGAAATCTTAAAGAAAATCTCCCTATAAATTTATTTATTTTAATAAAAAACAAAAGCCCCCTTCTCTCTCTCCAAATTCTTTAAAAGTTTCTTGTTTTTTTGTACTTAAAAATGCCGGCTTTTATATATAAAATTTATTTTTAGTTTTTTAGATAATTAAATATTTCAAAAAATTCACTTTGTTTTCTAATACTTTAAGGGTTGTGTTATTATAATTTTTATGGAGTTTTTTTTTTTCAATCTTAAAAACTATTTATAGTTTAATTTTTCTTAAAGTACTTAAGAAATTTAAGAGCCTTTTAATAGCTTCTAAATAAAAATGAGTCATCTGGTTATCTTTAAAAAATAATTGAAATAAAATTAAATAGTTATTTATAAAACATTTAATTATATTCTTATTAATTGTTATATTTAAAGTGTAAGTTATTATTAATGCAGAGAATTTTATTTAAATAACTGTAAAAAACAGAAGCAAAAAGTGCAAAAACTTTTAAAAAGTGCAATAATACTAAAAGGGCAATAATTGCACTATGATATTTTATATCATTGGAAAGGATATTGTTAATACTTTTGAAAATTAAATATATTGTCAGTTAGAAAATTTTAATTAATGGCAACCTAAAAAGGGCAAAAAGTGCAAAAACTTGTAAAAAGTGCAATATTACAAAAAGGGCAAAATTTTGCAAGAATTGTGCTATTTTGCACTAAAACTTATTTTATATCATTGGTAAGGATATTGTTAATGCTTTTGAATATTAAATCAGTTAGAAAATTTTGTTAATTGGCAACCTAAAAAGGGCAAAAATGCAAAAACCTTTAAAAAGTGCTATTTTACTAAAAGGGCAAAATTTTACAAGAAATTTGCCATTTTGCACAAAAGCATTACAAAGGAATTAAAAGAAATTGTTTTCATTAAATATTAATTAGAAGGAAACTTTAGTTTTAAGCAAAAATTATACAAAAATGTATAAAAGTTAGGTCCATTTATTTGTCTTACGAAAGCAATTTATGTTTACTTTTTAAAAATAATAAAATATTATAAAATTTTCATTTATCTTAGTATTTGTAATAAGAATAAATAAAAGTTTTATTTAAATGAATTAAAATTATATTTTTAAACATAATTTTGCTCTTAATTAATTGGTCTAGGCTACAGATAGGTTATACATATTTTATATCATGGGAAAGGAAATTATTATTAATTTATAATAAGAACAAATAAAAGTTTTATTTAAATGAATTAAAATTATATTTTTTAAACATAATTTTGCTCTTGGCCTATGCTACAGAAATGTTAAACATATTCTATATCATGGGAAAGGAAATTATATCTAATTTATAAAAAAATATAAAAATTTATTTAATTTTTTAAATTCCCCAAAAAGCAAAACAGTTTCCGTTTTTAATAAAACATTACTTCTTTTTTAAAGAATTATAATGATAACTTTTAAAAGACCCCCACTAATTGATCTTAAAGTAAGAAACCTTAATTATATTATATATCATTGAAAAGGATTTTATATCTACTTTCTAAAAAAATATATATTTAAATCTAAATTAAATTTTCTTTTTTTAAAAATTTAGTGACAACCTTGATTAGGTGCCTATTTATGTAGCCTTAAAAATTTAAAATTTAAATATATATTATATCATTAGAAAGGAAATATTATTGGCTTCTAAGGAGTATTAATCATATCATTAGAAAGGAAATATTATAGGCCTTTTAGGAGTATTAATATATGTCATTTATTTTGGTATTTATCTTAAAAAATTTAACAAAATTTATGTTAAGATATTAAAAGTACTTTTAAACTTTTTATTGAAATTTAAACCTACATGTTTGCTCTACGGAAGAGAAATGTCATATAATGTTATATATCATTGGAAAGTACTTGGTGTCTTCCTTTAAAAGAAAAAAAATTACACAATTTTATACTAAAAAATAAAATAAAATATTAACTAAATTGTAAAAAAGTTAATTTTATATATTTTTTAAATTGTCTCATTATTATTTGGGCTGTGAGAGGATTGGAATGTTATCTGATGATATCCTTTCAATGATATATATCTTTAGAAAGGATTTTGTTTCTACTTAAAAAAAAAGAAAAACGTATAACTAACATTGCAATTTAATATTAAAGATGCAGAAATAAAAAAAAATATTTAATAAGTACTTTTTCCTATTTTTTCAATTGTGTCTCTATTATTTGGCCAGGGAGGGTAAAAGTAGTGTTTATTATATATCATTGGAAAGGGGTTGGTATCTATTTTTATAAAACATATAAATAATAAAATATATAATTTAATATTAAGGAAATAGTAATAAAAATATTAAATTTTTTTTTTTTTTACTTTTTCAATTTTACTCCTTTTATTTGCCCTGGGTGATCGAAAAATTTTCTTTATTATATATCATTAGAAATGCCTTGGTTACTATTTAAAAAATATAAAAAATTTAATACAATTTATTACTGAAATAATTATAAAAAAAATATTGTAAATTAAAAGTACTTTTTCATATTGTTTTAAATTATTTTGGTCTAGGGAGAGGGGAAAGTTGGCTTTATTATATATCATTGGAAAGGACTTGGTGTCTATTAAAAAAAAAAATAAGAATAATATTATAGTTTAATATTAAAGGAAAGTAATCTTTTTAATTTTACACCTTTTATTTGCCCTGGGTGATCGAAAAGTTTCCCTTAATATATATCATTGAAAAGGACTTGATGTCTATTTAAAAAAATATATAAAATATTAATACAATTTATTACTGAAATAATCAAAAAATATTATAAATTAAAAGTACTTTTTCATATTGTTCTTTTAATTGTGTGTCTATTATTTGGCCTGGGAGGGGGAAACATAGTCCTTATTATATATCATAGGAAGGGTATTGGTGTATGTTTTTAAAAAATTCAATAATTTATAATTTATTACTGAAATAATAAAAAATATTATAAAAATATTATTTTTTTATATATATTTTTTTAATTTTGTCCTTATTTGGCCTGAGAGGAGGAAAAGTAGTTATTATATATCATTGGAGAGCTTGGTGTATGTTTTTAAAAAATTAAAAATAACATAATTTATTACTGAAATAATAAAAATAAATTTTTTTGGTCAATTGTAAATTAAAAGTATTTTTTTATATTTTTTAAATTGGGGCTCTAATATTTGGTCTAGGAGAGGGAAAAGTTGTCTTTATTATATATCATTGGAAAAGACTTGGTGCAATTTTTTAAAAAAATATACAAAATTTATTATAATCTGTTAATAAAATAATAATAGTAATCAAAATTTATTTAGGGAACTGCAAATGAAACGTATTTGTCTTATTTTTTAAATGTTGTCTCTCTCATTTGGTCTAGGAGAGGGAAAAGTTATTTGCACTATATATCATTGGAAAGAAAGTGGTGTCTATTTTTTGAAAATTGTTTAAATAATATTATAATTTAATTACTAAATGAATAATAAAAATATTTAGTAAATTTTAATAAAAAAAGTACTTTTTTTTAATTTTTAAATTGGCCTTAAGTAACACCTTGTTAAAAGAAATGTATTCTATATATTATATATCATTGGAAAATAAATTTATATATTTTTTGGAAATAAAAATTAAGTTTAATATTTTCGTATGTATGTATAAAAAAATTTAAGTTAAAAAAAATAAATCAATTTATTTTATTTTTTACAATTCGTTCATTAAATTGCATGCTGAAGAGAAAAAGAAATAGACATATTTTATATCAATGGAAAGGAAATTGTGTTTATATTTTCAAAACATAATAATTTTTTTATTTTTGGTTTTATACAAAAATTAATTCAAATATAAATAAAAAAAGTTTAGTAAAAAAAGTATATGGTACTATTTGGTTTAGGGTCATTTAGGCATATGAAGGAAATTATATCAGCTTTTTATTACTTTATTATACCCTTCACCACAGGTGTAAAGGGTATATATTAGTTTGTCATTCCGTTTGTAAAAATATATATTCTGGATCCTTATTGATAAGGGAGTCGATATAAAAATGTTCCTCTGTCTGTTGAAATCAGTTTTTAGAAAGCTCCAGTTAGGGGATATAAATGTTTTATACATCAAATTATAGGAAATATTCCTTAGAAAATCACTAATAAAAATGAGCAAAATCGGTTAATAAATAATTGAAATATAGGCAAAAAAAAAACCGAAGATACTCCCAAAGAATCGTATTTGTTGTCGACTCCTATACAAGCTAACGACTTCGTTTTCTGCACGAAAAATTCAAAATCTTACTTGAAATTTTTTTTCTGAAAAAAAAAATCTGTTCATTATATCCCAAATATCGGCCAAAACGCATTTTTAGACTTTTTGAAGTTCATATATAAGCTACAGGTTTCGCTGTTGAACAGGTTGGTCGTAAATAATTTTATGAAATCATAAACGTTTATGGCGAATGGTGAAGGAGAAGTAAGATGGTGAAGGGTGTCAAAGATTCGACTCAGCCGAATTAATTAGATTAATATTAAAAATGTATTTAGTAAATAATTTTAAAATACTTTATTTTTTTAATTATGGCCACTTATTTGGCCTAAAGAAAAGTTATATAAGTATTATATATCAAAGGAAAGGAAATTTTATTTATTTTTTAATGGAAAAAATTTTAGAATTTTTTTTTTGGTATTTTTTATAACAAATTATAAAAAGTTTAGATTTATTACATTATATATTTTTAATTTAATGACTAATTTTCATAAAATTGTATATTTAAAGATAATTTTTAAATAAACAATACTAAATATTACACATCAATTTTGACTGATAATCCTTTTTCTAATGAGTCATCAACCAACAACAACTCTAATGACTCATAATGTCATGATTAGTTTTATTTAAAGTTGTTGATTATAATTTTCGTTCTTTTATTAAATTTTATTTTATAACAATTAAATAAAATTATGCAATCGAAATATTATTTAATAAATTTTTATTTATAATAAATAAAAATAAAAAGAAAAATATATTAAATAAAGCCATTAATGAATTTTAAATAAGTTGACGATTTTAAACATTCAAACAAAAAAATTAATATATTAAGAAAAACAATAAAATCGTCTAAAATAACAAAAAAATGAAATAAAATAAAACTAGTACAAAAGTTCATTAACATTCCAAATGGTAACCAAGCATTAATACACATATACATACACACACACTCACAAAAATAATATAATTATCTTGTTATATTTAAACAAAAAAAGAGACACTCTAAAAAAAATTATGTATTTAAAACAAAATTTTGAAGGTAATAAACTAAAACGTCAAAAAAATGATTTTAAACTTTAAATAAATAAAACAAACACACCTATACAAGTTTAAAACATTATTATTTATGTGTGTATGTATGTATGTATTGTACTTTATGTAGCCAAAATTATGTGATGATTTTTACCTTAAGACATTTAAAGAGGAGGTAATAAACTTTAAAAGGTTATTTGAGTTTGATTTTATGTATATTTTATACAAGAAGCGCAGGGTCTTTGTTAAAAATAGTTTTGAAAAAACCCAAAAATAGTTTAATGACCATTAAACACATACACACACATGAATACATACATATGTATGTATGCATGTATAAGGAAATATATTTGAAATAAATAAAACCGTTACATTGTTGGGATAGTACCATTTAATTATTATTATTTTTTAACTTAACCGGTTTCTTTATCGAGTTTATTTTTCCTCAGCCACTGTAAACAAACAGAGAATTTTGTTGTAGATAAACCTCAGAATGAGATAGTGAGATATAGAGTTAGTGGTGTCCTTACTATAGTACCGTTAGTTTGTTAGTGTTTTTTGTTTTTCAAGTTTCCTCTTATATGAATTATTATTACGAAATATTAGATAATTTTGTGTATAAATTAAATTAAATAATAAAAAAAACTTCCTCTTTTTTTTAAACAATTAAATAATAATTTCAAGTGTTTAAAATAAAAAAAAAAAAAAAAATAATAATAATTATTAAAGAAAATTTATAGAATAGGAAATAATATAAAGTAATTAAAAATATTAGCGCCCCTTGGGTTAGAAAAGTAGTAAAACGTTTAGAAATTATTTTATAAGAAAATATAAAAAAGTGGAGCTTAAATTATAAAATTTAANAATTTGTTTAAATNATANAGAGAAAAAAATTAATATTTTTTATCAAATAGATAAGAAAATTTCCTTTCCGAAGGTATATGTGTAGTTTTTTCTTCTCNCTCTCTTGTAGACGCAATAAATAGGCTAATGTTTAATTTTAATAATTGTTTAAATCATACAGAGAAAAAAATTAATATTTTTATCAAATAGATAAGAAGATTTCCTTTCCGAAGGTATATGTGTAGTTTTTTCTCCTCTCTCTCTCTCTCTCTCTTGTAGACGCAATAAATAGGTTAATGTTTAATTTTAATAATTTATATACAAAAAATATTTAAACATTTTTAATATAAGAAACTAAAACATTTTTTTATTAAACTTTTATAAAGAATAAAATTTCCTTTCTTTTGATATAAAATACATTTATACTTTTCTCCTCTAATCCAAAAAAATAAGCTAAATATTAAAGATATAAAAAATTACTTTTCACTTAATTACCTAAACTTCTTAAAAAATTTAAACAGAAGAACTAAAATATTTAATTAAAAAAAAATACACTTAATTAGCTTTCAAATGATATAAAATATATTTAATCCGTTTTCTTCTAAGCCGGAATACATGGTCCTTAACTAAAAAAAGAAATTTCAAAAGTACTTTTTATTTATTTACTTAAATATCTTAAACATTTTAAATTATTGTAAATATTTCAGAAAGTAGATATAATAATCTTTCCAATAATATATTTATTATGCTTATCTCTCTCCCCTTTAGGTCTTAATAAATAGGTTCAAAATTGTAGTTAACAAAATAAATTCAAAAAGTACTTTTAATTTATTCACCTAAACATCGTAAACATTTTAAATATAGTTAGTAAAATAATTAAATTATTTCTAAATTTTAAAAAAGTAAAAACCATTACCTTTCCAATAATATATAATACGTTTCTCTATTTCCCCTATAGGTCTAAATAAATAGGTTCAAACTTATAGCTATCAAAATAAATTTAAAAAGTCTTTTTAATTTATTTAAATAAAACTCATAAAAACCTTAAATATAGGTACTAAATAAAATTTAAATAAATGAGATATAAAAATTGTTTAATAATAGACACAATTAACTTTCAATTTATATACATTATGTTTACTTTTGCCACTCGATGTCAAAAGAAATTTAAAAAGTACTTTTAATTTATTTACCGACATATCTTTAAAGTTTTAAACAGTTGCTAAAATAATTAATTTATTTTAAAACTGTTAAAAAGTAGATACAATTACCTTTCCATTAATATATAATATGTTTATTACTTTCCCCTCTAGGTCAAAGCAAATAAGCTCAAACTTAAAGCCATTCAAAAAATTTTAAAAGTAATTTAAATTGAATGATATAAATCTTTTAACAATTTGAAATACAGGTACTAAAAGAATTAAATAATTTTTAAATTTTATAAAAAGCACATATAGATACCTTTCTAATAATATATAATATGTTTAATCTTTTTTCCCCTTTATGCCAAATAAATGTACTCAAACTTAAAGCTATCAAAAAAGTACTTTTAATTTATTCACTTAAATCTCTTTTGAAATTCAAATAGAAGTACTAAAATAATTAAAATATTTCAACATTTTGAAAAAGTAGAAACAATTACCTTTCCAATAATATATACTAGGGTTAACCTTATCACCCACTAGGTCAACTAAATATACTCGAACTTAAATCTATCAATAAAAAAGTACTTTTAATTTGTTTATCTAAATCTCTTTAAAAATTTAAATGTAGGTAATAAAATAATTAAAGTATTTTTATTATTGTAGAAAGTAGATATAATTACCTTTCCATTAATATATAATATGCTTAACCTTTTCCCCTCTAGGTCAAAATAAATAGACTCAAACTTAAAGCTAACAATAAAAAAGTACTTTTAATGATTTATTTACCTAAAACTCTTTAAAATTTTAAATAAAAGTATTAAAAGTTTTTAAAAAGTAAATATATAATTACATTTCCAATAATATATAAGATATTGAGCTCTTTTCCCCTCTAAGTCAAGCCTCAAATAAACAGAAAAAAGTACTTTTAATTTATTCACATAAATCTCTTAAACATTTTACATTAAGGTAATCAGATTATTAAATTATTATGAAATATTTAAAAAGAACACACAATAAGCTTTCTAATGATATATAATAAGTGTGCCTCTTATCTTCCAACTCTGGGTTAAATGGGCTTAAACTAATAGCTATCCCAAAAATAAATTTAATAATAACCTTTTAGCATTTTTTAATATGAGTAATAAAATAATAATCTTAAAATTATATTTACAAAAAGTACACAAAATTTCCTTTCCTAAGATATAAAATATAACTACCTTTTCCTACCCTGGACAAAAAATGGGGAATACTTATCAGATTTTTTTTAAGAGTTTCAATTTTATTTACATAATTTTTAGTATAGGAACTTAAATAAATAAATTTATTACAAATTTTTAAAAAGTAGACATAATAAGCTATCCAATGATATAAAATATTTATATTTCTTTTCTTTCTAACACAAACAAATGGGAGCTACTTTAACGCTTTCTATTAATTTTTTGAAGTAAAAATTTTTATAAATTATATAAAAATAATTTTAAAATTTTCTATAATTTTAAACAAAATAAATTTAATTATTTTTATTTCCTCAAAAAGTCAACAAAATTACCTTTCTAACGATATATAATAAGACTAACTTTTTTTCTCTTTAACCTATGTAAAATACCTCAAAATAACTTTACTCTCTCAACTCTTTTGAAATTGATATCCCATTAAACTTTTCTCAATATTTCATTTATTCATGAGCTGGCCTCTCAGATTTCTTGGTAAATTAAAGCTATTCCCTCAATTTAATTCTTAACCCATTAAATCTTTCATCTATACCCAAAATTCCCTAAAGTTTTTTTTTAAATAAATAATTGAAATAAATTAAATTTTCTATATTGTCTTTCTACACTTTATCTTCTTTCACTTGTCTTCCACTAAATATTTTCTCATTATTCTCAAGTTTTTGTAAGTAAGAGAGTGTTTTTGTGTGAGTCGTTTTTTTGGGCTACACCAGACAAACATATCCAATATTACTAGAGTGCTGCAGGTCAATGAACTTACTGTAAAAACTAAGAGCTGCCACCAGCATTATTTTTTATTTTTTTGGGTAAATACTTCAAAATAAAAACTTACAAAAAACACAATAAATAGTGTGCTTTTTTTCGGTGATTTTATTATTTTAATGTTGTTGTAAATAAATGAAGTTGTTTTTTTTTTTTGGTTGTTATTCGTTAATAAATTATAGTCGTCACTCGTCAAGTACTTTAACATTATGTTTAAGTCGATCTATCTGTATAAGAGTACAGAGAGCATTAAACAAAAAAGCATAAATAAATTTTTATACAAAAAAAAGTTTTCCTATCAATGGATTTTGTTTTTTAAAAATTTTAATTGTTATAATAAAAAATCAATTAAACATTTTTGTTTAAAATTCTATTTTAAATAAAAATAGGAATTT
>MINK01188713.1:34942-41401 GCA_001735545.1 Phormia regina
GCTAGTACAATATTAACAATTTCGTTCTAACTTCTTTGCTTTTTTAAAAAATTCTAAATAAAAAAATTTATTATGCAAAATCATGTTCCTAGTCCTTACATGTATTGTGTGTCGTTGTGTTTAAAAATCATACTTTTAAACAAATTTCCTAAACATTTAAGTGGACATTAGAAGCCAGAAGTAAATTCATTGTAAAACTAAAGAAAAACTCATCATTTATAAACAAGTTGCTTAAGAATGTCATATAACAATATCGTTTTGGACAAATCTATAGGACTAAATAAATTGTTTTTAACATAAATGAGTGGTTTTTAATTTTCGAACTTACCAATATTAATAATGCCCAGACGAGTTATAAAGAAAATAAACAAGCCACCTCTTTATTTTATTAATATTTACACCCCATTGTGGGTCAGGGTTTTTTTTCTTTCTTATGGAACTTTCTGAGAAACAATTAGAATTTAATGTCGGCGAAACAAAAAATTATGAGTCAATGGAAAATTGTTGTAATATACAAATTGAATTTTTGTAATAAATTTTTGAAAAACAAGTTTTTTCTTGTAAGGAAATAAAAGAGAGCTCTAGCTACCAACAAAGACAAAGTCCTTAAAATAAATTTAAACAAAATTGGAAAATTAGTTTTTGTTTTTATTTGAAAAAATTAAACCAGACAGAAAGATTATAGAAAAGATTGTTTTGTCTAAAGGTATAAGTAAAAGAAAAGGAAGAAACAAAAAGATGCCAGTTTGATTGTAGCCACGCAAAAAAGGGATATAGAAAAGAGGACACTACTCACTTACTCACGCTCACTCAAAAATATACACATACAAGTAATTGTAAAAACACTTACCTTACTATTAACACGCCATACAATTTTAGAATTCTGTATACACAGCATACATATATATACACAATTTATACGAAGAGTCTGTGTCTCGTCATGAGTGAAAAACATAAAATTTCCAATATTGTGTTTAATTAAGACTCTATACATACGACGATACTTACAGCTTAAGGATACAACAACAAACAGAAAATTTACAGGAAACCAACAATCGAAATAGAAAAAAACTAACCCCTGTAAATAGCAAAATACTTTCTAGTATAAAGGGAAGGAGAATTTATTTTCGAAAAAAAACATACAAAGGTTAGCGCTGGGGCATTATCTGGTTTTGAAAATGAAGAAAAAAGGAAAGAAAATAAAACACTCTTACAGCAATACACACTTACAATATTCTACATACGACAGAAAACTGAGAAAAATACTAAACTGTTGGCTGTATAGGAGAAGCAAGCGGCTAAATGGTGATATGCAGTGTAGGTAGTAGTAGGGGTTGTTTTTATAGACCATAAATAATGCATTTACGCCAACAAATTTTCAAACATATTTTTTTTTGTTTCGTTATCTTGTAATGCTGTGTCTGTTTTAAACTAAAAGTGCAATCCAGTGCCGCTTTTTGAAAAAATAAAGAAAAAACCCATGGATGAGTTTCCAAAAAAAAAAAAGCAACGCCCTCTCTATTAAAGTTTAAGAAAAAAAAACTACAAATTATTAACCTTAATTGCATTGCTCACAATTGTAATTGGAAGATAATCGAAAACTTCTGTTAACAATGTATCTAATAGTTTTTTCTTTCAACCACAACTCCTGGTTCCCTTAAAAGCCTTAAGCAAAGTATCAATGTTATTATTGGTATTTGTGTGTGTATGCTAGTGTACTCATTTCAATGTCTGTTATGTATTCTCAAATTATGACAAATATGTCTATGACTCTCAGTATTTAAAACATCATTGTATTTTCTATTTACGGTTTTTTTCTTCTCTTCTAACACCGACCTAATTACAGTAGAAAAAGTAGAATTTTCTTTCTTTGTTACTTAATTTTATTTAGCCACCTTTTGCGGGTATGTGTGTGTGTAAATGCGGTATTTTTTTAATGAAATGATTATCTTTTTTTTCCTTTTCGTATTGTTTTGTTTATAAAATAATAGATGTAATCCTTGAATTTTAACACCAGTTGATTTGCTCATTGTTTTTTTTAAAGTTTATTTATTATGTTTTTTTTTTTTTTCAATTTTCTCCTTCTTTTGCTAAATGAACCCTATCCTTTATAAAAATGTATTTTTTTATACATAGAAAGGAAAGGTAGCAACAAAAATATATAAAAATGTAATAAAACCTTTTGTTATATATTTTTCAGGGTTTCTTACTTAATGGCCATTTACCCAGGCATAAAGTGAAAATTTTTAGTTGGGATTTTTTTTTAGTTTTTTATCAACGAAAAGGTAGCAATTTGGTTTAGAAAATTTTTGAAATTGTCATTTGATTATCTAAAAATATTCTTTTTTGATATACAGAACACAGTAGTCTAATAAGGGAGTTTATACTATACACATTGATATTACATACATACATGTGATACATAATGCTATGATATAATATTGTATGTATCATATGTATTGATCGTTTATGAATGTCGTTTCAAGAGATAAAAGAAAATTCCAAAAAAGTCATGGATTTCAGCATAATATGTCCATGTAGTGACAAGAAGAAAAGGATAGAATTTTGAAGTTTTTTTTGGGAAAGATTGGAAAACATTTTTTTGTTTAAAAAACTGATGTTAATATTAATAATAACCCATCCCATTCAATTGTTTACATAAGTAGTAGAGAAAACTATACTTAATAACCTAATTAAAAAAATTCAATTTTATAAAAATACCTCAAATTCTCAAATCTGTAAAACAATAATGCAAAAATTTGACTTTTTATATTGAAAAGTCATTGTGACGTTTGGATGGATGCGTAGCTATACAGAGTTTGAACATCATATGGAAGAGTTTTCCTAATTTTTTATATATGGAACAAAAGTTAAAATAATAGTAAAAAAAATTTATTAATATTAGCATACATGTGTACGGAGTGAGGTAATTTGATGTGATCAAATTATTTTACTTAAATAAACAAAATTACATAAATTAAATAAATTCTAAATACAGGCGCGGAATCTAACTCAAGCATTTGGAGGAGGAAACAAAGAAAAATTTTCGTCAACTACTCCTTAAAATGTATGTTTTTAGTATACTGTTCCATTAAATATTTTCATTTTGGGAAGAAATTTCGCCTTTTTCCCTCCCCGCGTGATCCGCGCCTGTTCTATAATAACATAACAAAATTAAAATTATTCATAAATATGGTGCTGACAAAACAATGGAAACTTAGGTATTGTCTAAACAAATATCTTCGGAAGTTTTGAATAAGTCAGTATTTTGTTGGGTATACTTTGTTTTTAAGTACTGCTTCACAACGACGATGCATTGAACCAATTAAACAGTAAATAGTCTCTTTTGAAATATTTTGCCATTCCCTTATAACCACAGCCGATAAATCTACCTTTCTGGTGTAATTTTGAGTCCGTATTTTGCAATCTAGTATTTCCCATAGATTTTTCTATGGGATTGAGATCTGGTGATTAGGCAGGGCAATACGTAGCTCATTGGATTGTAACCACTCGGTTACAACCCTAGAGGTGTGTTTGGGGTCATTATCGTCTTGGAATTTCCAAATTAGCGGCATATTTTCCCTAGTCTATGGATACATTACATCATTTAGAATTGTTCTGTATTCTATACCAGTCATAGTATCCTTGCCTGAAAAACATCCTCATGGCCTGAAAAACAATCCTCATGGCCTGAAAAACATCCTCAGACCATAATATTGCCACCACCAAGCTTACATGTCTTGTTAGTATATTTTGGGTCCAATCTCTTTTCCTTTGGTCGTCTTACAAATGATCTCCCATCGCTGCCTCTTAAATTAAAATTAGACAGTATTCCATATCTGTCTTGTCCAATTTAAATGATCTCTGGAAAATTGCATTTGAGCTGAGCGCTACTTTTAAGAAATTAGAGTTTTTTTCACAGGACATTAACAACCGAGACCAGCTTCATTTTCCCTGCGGGCAACTGTTCGAGTACTTATTTCCAATATTAGATTATTGACTACCTCCCGAGGAATAATTTTTGGGTATTTCTTAAAGTCTCTTGCTATCAGATTATCCTGTCTTTGTGTAGTTTTATGGGGTCTTCCTCCAGGATGTTGAACTTTCACAGTACTTGTCTCACGATTTTTTTTTATAATTTTCGAAACTGTTGACTTATTAATTGAATATTTATCAAAGATAGATTTTTGTTTTAAACCAACACTAAAATCATTTATAATTTTAATTTTTAAATTTTCAGAAATTTTGACTTTAGCCATTTTCGTTAACTAATTATCAGAATAAAACAAATATTGAAATAACTGTAAAACATGATGCCTTTTACATTGATTTTCTTAATATTCTATTTGATTTAGTTTTCTTTATTACAGAAGTTTCCATTGTTTTGTCAATACCGTAACACTCAATAGTTTTTATTTTGATTTTTATTAACAGATTTTAATTAAATACATTCTTAATTTTTTGCTAGTTTATGTAAATATAATTATATACAAATGTATTACCAAAAAATATATATTGTTTTTTTAAATGCTTTATGATTTTGCCATATTTGTTTAATATTACGAAAAAGTTTCCATTGTATTGTCAACCACTGTATTTTATTCTGCATATGACCTCTAAAAATAAAAGCCTAACTCCCCATCTACCTAGTTAACAACCACAACAAATTTTTATTTATTAAAACTCATTGATTTTATCATTAATTTGTTGACATTTTCAATTAATTCCTTGATCTTCTGTCAAAAGTAACAAATAAATTGCAAATGAAAAAATAAAACTTCTAAATGATAAAACATGTCAAAACTTAAGACATTTAACCACAAATATTTATGAAGACATGAAACATAAAAAAATATTCATAAGAAAAACGTATCATTAATTATAAATCGAATATAATTTATCTTTTACATATTAAATGAAGGCCGAAAAAAAAGAAATTAATAATGAAAAAACAAAACATGTAATAAAAATAATAGCAATATAACATAAAGTTAGAAATTTATGAGTATTTAACGAAAAAAAAAAACAACTTAAGACCAATAGGAATATAAAAAAAAAAAAACCAAAAACAAAGTGAAAAGAAAATCCCTTTCTAGTCAATCTTTAAATGACCCTGTAAAACTTTATTAAACATTCATGGCCAAGTTTTAAAAAAATCTTTTGGGAGTAAAATCGTCTTAAAAATTTCGTACTTTATTTTATGATATTAACACACATTAATAATACAATTTTTTTTACAAAAAAAAAAAAGGCGAAAAAACATAAAATGTTTATAATCATGGTCATAAAAAGCTCCAGCTTAAAAATCTTAAAATTTTCTATTGCCCTAATGGTGAATGGTAAAGAAAATAAAAGTTAAATAGTAAAAACCAGCTACTGAAACTCCCTGGCACTTACCTTTTTTTTCTCTTACTTTTAAGTGTTTGCTCTTCTTCCTTTAGAAATATTAAGGAGCAAATAAAAAAAAAATAAAATAAAAAGGAAACAAAAATTATGGTCATATTTGTAATGTGAACGAATGAACAAATAAAATTGGCCCTATTTAACACTCTATGTGGTCAAGCACACCAGAGACTATTCAAGAGAAAACAGTAAATATAAGACCTATTTGATTTTCTTGACTTGTTTTTGTTTTTCTTATTATTTTTTCTCAATATAAAAAGAACTGAAAGAATAATCTATTGCAAACAGTAAACAAATAAACTTATCATTGTACCCACAGGAATAAAATTTCATATAAAGAGAGGGAGAGAGAGAGAGAGAGAGATGAAAAAACATAATCATAAACATTACCAATCAAGAAACCAACTCCCACTTTAATAGTAAAGTTACACTCGAAAAAATAAAAACATTTAAATTAGTACTGGAGACCATTGGGCGCCATAAAGAGATTATATTAATAATTAAAAAAAAATAATAATAAGCAAATATTGGTAGCACATTTACAGTTTCATTAAAACTCGGCCTCTGGGTATAATGGACACTAACCAATACTAAGACGTATACATATAGAAAACTACAGACTCAGACTCTACTATATAGTCTAGACTATAGTGTAGTTTATAGATCGAACTATAGTATAGTCTATAGTTCTGACTATTATCTATAGATCAGACTATAGTCTTGTCTATAGGTTAGATTATAATCTTGAATATAGGTCAGACTATAGTCTAGTCTAAAGTTCATACTATAGTCTAATCTATAGCTCAGACTATAATTAACAGTTTAGTCTATAGTTCAGACTATAGTCTCGCTATAGTTCGGACTAGTCTATAGTTTAGACTATAGATTAGTCTATAGTATACACATATTAGTCTATTGTCTAGTTTATAGTCTAGTCTTTAGTTCAGATTATAGTCTAGTCTATAGCTCAGAATATAGTCTAGTCTATAACTCAGATTATAGTCTAGTCTATAGTTCAGACTATAGTCTAGTCTATAGTTCAGACTATAGTCTAGT
>MINK01188714.1:0-18807 GCA_001735545.1 Phormia regina
TTTTTTCTCAAACTTCCACAAGGACCCGTTCGATATTCAATATTGTATTCTACTTATACCTCTGATACTTGTATCGCACGCATTGACGATGTAGAACGAAAATTCAACAAACAAATGGAAGATAAAAATAAAGAATGAAAAAATCCAAACAATAATATTTCCATACAATAAATCTCCAAAACGAATTCGATGCAGACAGCTAATAGTTGAAGGCAATGTAATAGAGATTAGTGACTCTATAAAATATTTAGGGGTCACTCTGGATAAGAAACTCAACTTCAAGAGGCACAAACATAATAAAATTCTTAAAGCTACAAATTTCCGGAAGAGCACTATATCGGCTAATAAATAAAAAAAAAATCAGGTTTAAGTTTAAAAAATAAACTATTTATATACAAACGTTGTATTCTTCTGTAAGAAGAAGTAATTTAATATCGATCCTTATAGTTTTTTTTAAAGGGTTTTCTCCCTAATTTTTTCCTTAAATCGTATTTTTAAATATTGTGATATTTCTTTCAGTAATTATAGTATTTATTTGTTGCAATACTCTTAAGTAAAATCTCAAATTCGTTAATATACATATTTTGTAACAGTTCTTAAACTGTTTTTGTGTAGTTGTTTCTTCATTGTAATTTTGAATGCATATATTTCATATAGATATTTAGGTTATATATCGTTCGATTTATGATATTATAATTGTAGAATTGGCTTATCAATGTTTGTATAATTTTTATTGACTTTAATGTGAGAGAATGGTGAGATATTTAAGGACATTGTAATTAACTAAGTTAGTTAATTTTACTAATGAGGTGTAAACACACTGTATGTTGTTTTGGCAGAAAGTGTCTATAGTTCTGAATTGATGGTACTTTTTCTCTATTACTTCTATTTTAACTCTAAAGGAGTTGTCTTTTCACGTTGTTCTTGTTGAAGTTACTTATGATCATTGTATTATGTGTATGGATGGTGGATTTGATACTTGATTTTTATATGAATCACTATTCACCATGAAGTGCAAAATTAAGTTCCTCTCATATATTCTTGCAATTTTCAGAATATATGTACGTAACTAATGAGTACTTTATAGCTACCGAGTTTGAATTGCTGCTTCATCACTAAGTTCCATATCATACTAATCTCTTTTGTGACTGTCCCAATTTTCATTTCTATATCATGTTTCGCTTGTTACTCTTATACTTGTTAGGTTGAAATTTTCAGAAAAAATTATAAGAATACAAATTTCTTTTTTAATTATTTAGTTTAATATTTTTTATATAATTTATTACAAATTCTTTATATATAATTAAATTAAATTAGTAGAATTAATTTTAAGTTGAAATATGTAACCGCTTATGGCCCAGAGACTAGTTTATTGAATATTGATAATAATAATAAAAAAAAAGAAAATATTAAACAAAATTTGAAATAAATTAAATAAACATCGCGTTTAAATGAAAATATTTTTTACCAAAATCGATACTCAAATATATAAACTTTTTGTTTAAAAAAAAAAAAGTACTTTGTCATCATACGAAATTCTCTTTAAACCAGGGACAGAAAATAATCATTATTCTGGAAATTAAAAAAAAAATCAGATACAAGGAACAAGTTAAATACAGAAATGTAATCTTCGGAACAGGTTCTATCGGAATCCGGAATGATTTTTATTTTTTTGATTTTTATAAAAAAATCGATATTAATGATAATTTTTGATTTCTATTATAATTTTTTTTTTTTTTTTGCTAAACTTATAATGATTATTTCTGATTTTTACTTTTTTTGCTCATAATATAAAACTTAATATGAGAAATGAAACTATTACGCAATTTTTAATAAAAAAGATTTATCATCGTAAATTAGATTGATTTGCTAAAATGCAATTGTGACGATATATTTTTCATCAGGTTTTTTTAAAAATATCCAATTTTTTTCTAAAAATTTAATTTTTTTTTAAATCATTTTTTTATCAAAAATAAAATTATTTGCAATAAATCAAAGTTATTACTTGAAGAAAATGTTTTACTAAATAAAAGTTTAATTTCTCATGTTAAGTGAGCAAAATAAGTAAAAAGCAAAAATAATCATTAAAAGTTGAGTGAAAAAATAATGATTATTTGTTGATTTTTATTTTAAAAGTCATAATCATTACGGTCCCTGTTTTAAATCTTAAAGATACAGATGGATATATATATAAAATAGTCTAAGTTGATTAGTATATAATTCATTAATAAAATATTTATTTATTTAATTTTTAAGAACACTGCGCAGCGTTTTTGTAAAAATTTGGGTTGAAGAAGGTCCTCATACCTTGTACAGAGGTTATTGGGCTACGGTGTTGGGTGTTATACCGTATGCGGGAACCTCGTTTTTCACATATGAAACTTTAAAACGTGAATATACAGGTAAGACAATTTTATACAATTTTAATTATAAATAAGATTTTAAACATAAAAATAATTATGATATTTTACATATTTTTAATACATAATTATTTTTGATATTACAGAAATGACTGGCAATGCAAAACCAAATACTCTAGTCACTTTGGCATTTGGCGCTGTAGCTGGTGCTGTGGGACAAACATCTAGCTATCCCTTGGATATTGTCCGAAGACGTATGCAAACAATGGGTGTAACCAAAGATGGACACAATAAATACCCCACCATTTATACAACATTGAAAACTATCTATAAGTAATTTATTTTCTTAAGATTATAAAAAATACTACTAATGTAATTTTTTATAATTTCTTTCTTTGCAGGGAAGAAGGCATCAAAAATGGTTTTTACAAAGGTTTAAGTATGAATTGGATTAAAGGACCCATTGCTGTGGGTATTAGTTTCTCTGCATACGATTTGATTAAAGAATTGTTGCGTGAATTATTTCATTTGAAACGTGGCCGAAGCCTGACACCTATTAGTAATTAGGTTTTTTCTTTCAACACACCTCCCGCTCTTTGTCAATAACTACTACTCCACTTCTATTATGTTGTTATCTAATTGTTTAATTTAGTTGCAAACAAATATTTAAGTTTTCTTAGTTTTTTTTTTTTTTTTTTTTTTTTTTAGTTTTTTTTTTTTTTTTTTTTTTTTTTTTTTTTTTTGTATATATATATTGTATAACTAATTTGTCTTCAACAAAAAGAAAAACAAATTGTATTTTGTTTTAATTAAGCTTTAACCAAAAACAAAAAGTTCGTGAAAAAAAAATATGAAAATCCTTCTTTTTTTACTTTTAGCCTAAATTTAAATTTATAGTTTAAAAAAATTCAGCTGTACAAATTGTAATAAGTTTTTTTTTTAATTCATAAATTAATTTGCTTTTATGCAAACATTTTTTAATTAAAATCAAATTTAAATAATTGGTTCCTGTTTTAATTAATTTTTTTCTTTTATGTTGGAAAATGCGCACAATATAAGACAATAATAAATAAAATTTAAAATTTTTGTACTAATTTATTTTCATATAATAAAAAAACATAATTACAAATACAACTTAGTAATTTTCATGTGTAAACTTCTGAATTTATGGAAGTTTCATTGAATTATCTTAAATCGAATTGGCTTCTGAATTTAAACTATAAAAATTCTTGCTACTTTTTATACAATACAATAAAAATTTCGTCTATTATATGATTGTGATTGATATATAAGAATATGTATAGGAAAAAATATGTTTAAATTGTATATAACTTTACTAAATAAATAAAAATTGTTACGAAATTGTTTAGGATTTGTTTTATTGAAACGGTCACTATTTCTCAATATATGTGTCAAAAATTCAAAATTTTGAACTTGTGAGAAACAAGTTTTTTAATTTTTTCCATGCGATTTTATTCTTCTAGAAGACTTTTTGCCATTTTGGTGAATAATTTTTTCCAATGCCATTTTTTAATATTTGGTATAAAAGGAAATAATAAAATTTGTATCAATTTTTTTGCATGAAAAAATTTGTTAATCTAGACCGCCGTTTCTTTTATTTCTTCGTATCTGGCAGCTCTTTTTGAAATCAGAGTTCCGCGCTGATAATATACAGGTGAGTGAATTTTAGCCGTCGATGGATTTTGGGAGTCGGTGTCGTTGAAAAATTTTGCAATTAATTGAAGGCATTTTGTTTGCGGAAGAAGAGGAGCTGAATGTAAAAGTATCGAAGTGACATTGTCGACAAACAAAAAATTATGCTTTGTTCGACAAATGTTCCGCCCACTCAAAACAAAATGGAAAAAATTGTGTGCATTTCTCTACCGACGTTCTGTTCATGTGAGAACAAGAAAAAGACTGTGCGAAAAAGAACAAAACATGAATATGTTGGGTCCACACTATCCAAATGCAATTGCGCACAAAATTTTGTTCATTGCTCGAACTAGAAAAATGCGCGTGTGGACGGCGCGTTAGACAAATTTTTATCAAGACAAACGTCAACAAATTATCGTGATAAAGATTTGTCTAATGTAGACTGAATTTGTCAGTATTATTGCAGTGTTAAAAGGAAAATGTCAGCGCTCGTGCTCTGACAACTTTGTCATGATAATGCTTGGTAAAAAACGCCATCTCGATTGTTGTTGATTCATTTTACATGGTTTATTATGATATATGTTTTCCCTTACTTTGAGTCTATATTAAACAAATTTTTATCAAGACAAACGTCAAAAAATTATCGTGACAAAGATTTGAGAGATTTTTATATCATAATATGTAACAGAGATTCACTCTCTGAGAGATTTACCCCACGTGTAGACTAAAATAGTAGCACTATAATTAGTCGTCTTCAAGTAACATAAAATATTTAACATTAACACTAACATCATGTTACTGATAAATACGACTGGTAAGAAATATTATGAGATTGTTGTGAAAAAATTTCTCCACACAACTATCTTATAAAATTTACTGTCAAAAAAATAGACAAAACACATACATATTTTTCAAAAAGTTCTTAAAGGCAATGTTTTTTCGTAAAATTGTTTTATTTTAAAGGTTATTTTTTATTTGAAACAATAATTTTATTAAAATTGAGCTAAAATATTTCGAATTTCTTCAATTAAAAGTACATGTTTACTCTGTGACTAAGTGAAAACAATGAGAACGTATTATATTTATTAGAATACGTTTACCGCTTGTTTAAGATGTAATATAATATAAACTAAATGGTTACTCTCAAATTTGATACTCTCTGTTAGTGTTATCTCACATATTATGTCCATGTGTAGACGGTATGTTAAACAATTTGAAAATTCCGACAGTAAGTCAATGAAAAAATTTTAAAATAGCTGTCTTTACGAGAATCCTGTATTTGTATATTTTATTTAATATAGAAAAGTATCGAACACAATTGACCACTGGTCAATGCGTCAAAATTCCTGAATTTGAATCTCGTTTATACTGATTTATTTGAGTATTTATAACTCATTATTCGAGTATTTATAATCGGATCCTTTTTGAACTTTTATTTTTATATTTCTTTTTTTCTAGAAATCGGCAGTAATTTTGAAAATCAGCTTTGAATTTTGATATTGGCGAAAATTTTTGTTTATAATCTTATAATATGATCAATAATTGTTAAGTAAAATAAGATTCTTGCAAAAAAAAAGTATATTTGTATATTGGCTAGTATATGTCATTAAGACAAACGTCAAATTTTTGATTGAGTTGCAGATAATTTTTTATCTCTGTCAATTATAGGGGAAAACGTATATCATTATAAAGCATGTAAAAAGTACCAACAACAATCAAGATGGGGTCTTTTACCAAGCATTATCAAGACAAAGTTGTTAAAGCCCGATCGCTGACAACTTTCTTTTAACTCTGCAATAATACTGATATATTCAGTCTACATTAGACAAATCTTTATCACGACAATTTTTTGCCGTTTGCCTTGATAAAAATTTGTGTAATGTAAACTCAACGTAAGATTTTTTCAAGGCGAATAAATTCGGAATGAAAACAAGAATATATGTAAATAGTTTGTTCGTTTTTATGGTTTTAATCCGGCTAATATTTTATTTTTCGCCGCTAAAGAAATTTTTTACAAAAGACGCCGCCATCATTGAAATTCTTCGGCGCAGGTCTCGGAATGCAGTTAAATTGTTGCTTCTTCTCCAATTGACACGAAAATACGCAGCAAATTCCCAAGTGATAAAAAAAATCCAGAAAACTTTTGAACACTTAAAAAAAATTAAAAAAGAACGCATTAATTATAAACAAAACACGAAGCCTTTAATAATAATTGCAAAAACTAAGAAAATTCTACAAGGAACAAGTGCTAACAAAAAACTACTAGGGTGCAAAAAAGTGCTAAGGTATTCCTAAAGTAAATGATTAAAGTACATTAGAAAGATAAAAATACAGGAATTTAAAAAGAAAAATTTGAGTGTAATTTTTAGAGGATTTTCAGAAGTGATATACATATGTATTTTTTATAAAGAAAAAGTGTAAGAACAAAAAATACCTACATATATACATATATAAAGGAAAAAAGATTATAGAAAACGGTAAAGAAAACGAAACAGGTGATAAAGCTGCAGAGAATCTGAAAGAGCATAATATAAAAAGCGTAGGAGGTAAGTGAAAAAAAAACAAGTATTTATTAACAGTTGCATAATAAAGTAGCAAATTATTTTAGAGTTGTATTCTATGAAAGTAAACAAAAGTATTAAAAATTAAAAAAATATAAATAAATTTATTATAAATTAAAAATCAAATAATTTTAATTATATATATTTAATGAAATTTTTTTTAATTGCACAATTTTATGATTTTAAATGCCTTAAATTATTTTATTTTGCTTTGCTCCCTTTTTTGTTTTGCTGTTCAATTTCTTTCATATATTTTTTTTTTCTTATTGAGAGATTTAATTCCGTTTTTATTTTCTGGTCAATTTAATGTGCTCTTTACGCTCGTCATTGACGGTTGTGTTTTCTATTGTTCGCCTTTTTTCTGTTAAGAAAAAAAAAATACTGCTCCACCACCACGTCGTTCGCTCGTACGTTCGTTCGGTGCTAGTCAATCAGTGAGTCCCGTGTTAAAAATTAAAAAAAAAAAAAAAACTATTTGATTTGTTTTCTTACCCCTTTTGACTCAGCAAAAGACCCTTCTATCGGCATCAGCATTTTCAGAAATTGATATTATTTTTGTTATTGCAAATTAATATTATTGTTGTTGTCCTGTTTATTTTATTTTTTATTCCAAAGTAAAGAGAGGAGAATTATAAAACATCAACAAAAAATATTTGTTTAAAAAGTGCAACGCAATATTTCTGGTATCAAATAAGTTTTAAATCATTAAAAAGTGGATAATCAAAATATTTTTAATTGTTTATATTGAATATTTTTGAATAAAAATTAAAAAAAAATAAATAAAAATAAATAAATAAATAAATAAATAAATAAATAAAAGCAAGAGAACATATTATTGTTTAATGTTCATGAAAACTTTGAGTGTTTTGTGTTTTTGAAAGAAAATTTCTTTTATTGAGAATTCATTCGTGCTATTTACGTTTTTGATCCCCATCATCATCAATATTATCGAAAACATCGTGTTTGCTGATTTTTCTAGTAGGTATGTAGAACAAAAAGTGGAAATTTCAAAATAAAAAGAAAAAGTTATAATATATATATACATATATTATTACGTTATATTTATAATATTAAATATTTCCTTAGTTATTCTAATTTTTGTCTTTAAAATCAAAAAGATAGTAGATATTAAACAATTTTATAATTATTTGATTATATTAAATTTGTATTTTTGTTTTAAAGACTATTTCATATAATTTCATATATAAGTATTTTACTTCAATTAAAATAAACTTTTTTTATTTCCCATAAAATTATTTTTAACTAGTTTTAAAATTTTATATTTGGTAGCTGTCAATAATTCTTTAGATATTTTACCTTGTACCAATGATAGTACAGTTGAAGAAGCACTAGAGAACGTTTTAATGTTTGTGAGTTATTTAAAAAAATTCCATCATATTTATTATAGGTGTCGCCATTTTTTAATTACAAAATATTAGTGGCGCTTTTTAATAAATTATTCTTTTTATACATCAATTAAAATATATTTATTAGCCCATATTATTTTCCGTTTTTGATTTTATTAATTAAAATTCTACCCATTCTGATAATTATGCTAAAAATATAGAGTAGGGTAGCACTAAAATGAAAAGTGTCGATTTTTACAGCTCAAATGGAAATATACTTCCTTCTAACAAAACGTTTCCCCATAACATCGTTCTGGCATTATCCTTTCGAGAGCTAGATCAAAATGAAAATAGGTTTTCTGATTTTTTTCATATATCTGTCAAAACATCAATATGCAAATCTGATATCGCAAGAAAGGTTCTTGGGGTGCGTATTTAAAGCTCAACTACTTCCGCTACAACTACGACTGACAGCTGCATTAAAATACATGCATTTATATGGAACGGTATCAAATCAATACGTCAAACTTTTGCTTGAAGTACTTCAAAGATGAAAATTGTTCAACTTTGAAGTTACGAAATGCGTATCTACATTGTGTCGGTTGTTTTATTCTTATTTCAATATTTTTTCGATGAGTCGAACATTTTTATGTAGAATTCATTATTTCAACTGAAAACATAATTTAATTTTTACATCTTTAAAGTTTGTTGTATAAAATTTCAATAACAATAAAATGCTACGACTGGGTTAATATAACTTATGCGTTTCGTAGCTGTCAGTCAGCAGTTGAAGCGAAAGTATTCTATGTAGTTCAGCCTTAAATGACATAACAAAAATTAAGCGTCAGTTCAAATTAAGTCCAAAATTTAGCAATTTTTCGTAAACTATTTAGAAATTTGAATTTTTACACATAAGCATTAAAAACAATAGGACCAAAAGAATAAAATATATTCCTTTAGTTGTTACATCGAAACGGATTTTTTAAATTTCAATCTGTCATTATTAGTTATTGATATGTGTCCAATGGACTTTTCGCTGGTTGGCAAAATTATTGTATTATGAACTTTTCAACTTGTCTCTTTTTGCACCAAAGTCTTTTTCCGATAAATAGTATTATTATAGTTCGAAGCTGTATTATTTTGGGAATAGTAGGAACATTAGCGGTTTGATGATACCACAAATGGTCCTATCTGTTGAATTTCGATTTTTGATCATCTTTAACAGGAAGACTTTGCAGTCAAGAAATAATTTATATAACTTTCATATCATTATAATCACTTTTTATACTCTACACCACCATAGGTAGTTGGGGAATATGTGTTTGTGCAAATATTGTAACGCAGTGAAAAAATCACCCAACCGCCAGTTTAAAATATACTGTTCGTCTCAGTATCACTTTCTGAGTCGATTAACCATAGCTCCCATATAAACTCCTCTATTGAAAATCTCTTTAACATGCATAAATCCAATAAAAATGTTAGAATCAATTCGGCACAAATAACATTAATATAAGTATAAATTGCTCTCATATAAGACCCAATTTCGGGAATTATTCAAAAGTTCATAAATAGCACATGTGGATAACAGTATCGACGTAATATTTTTAATTTTACACTTAGTATTTTTTACTTTTTTATGTTATATTTATATATAACATGTAATAATTTATTTGACTATAGTAAAAATCTCAAAATAAAAATTGTCCTTTAATTTTGTTTCCGAAAATCCCATATTTTCATATTCTCTACTTAGATCTATTAACTATACTTCAACAAAACTTTTGACTTTGTTTTATTAGTTTCTAAATAATTTATTATATTACAAAAGTTCTATATACTTTTTTTCATCTGTTTAAGAGGAAAAACTAAGAAATGCAAAACTAAACAAATGTTTCAAAAAAGTTTTTGTTTTTTTCCCTTAGTTTGATGTAAAATATATATACATGTAAAATATATATACATGTAAAATATATATACATGTAAAANNTTATTTATATATAATTCGTACTCACCCTATCATCTCACCATATCACCTATAAATATATATATATAATTATAGTAATTATATTATATATTTATAACATACACATATACAATTTATATATATAGTATATATAATATATACATATATATATATATATATATATATATATATATAAAATATTAAAATGGCTCACAAAGTGTAGGCGGGCAGTTAACACAACAAAGCTAACTTTGCACTTTTTTCTTAATATTGTTCTTGTCGTACAAATATTTTGTTGTAACAACCTGCCAAAGTATATAGAAAATACCTAACTGCACCTACTTCATTTTCAGTGGTAACTTGTTTAATACGGCAATGTAAAAGATGTGGGGGTTTATCCATTTACGCTATTAATCAAATATTATTTCTTTTTTCTTTATTATTCTTTAAGTTCCACTCTTACTAAATTCATAGATTAGTTTTAAAATAAAAGTTGTTCACTGTTGTTCTTTTTTTACATTTATTTAACAAAAACTTAACTGAAAAGAATAGAATATAAAAAGTTGTCGAGAATAAATAAAATAACACAATTTTTCCATTTAGAAAAATAAACTTTTAATTTTATATTCCTTATTTAGTCATACAGTCCATTAAGGATATTTGTGTGTGAATGTGAATGTTTCTATGTATATGTGATGAGATATAAAACATGTTCACAAAGTTTATGTTTGAAAATTTGTTATAAACTTAGCAAATTAAAAACAGATAAATATGTATATACTAATAAATATATAATTTAAACACTTTTGGAAATAAGTATTAAATCGAAATTCAATAATTTATAAACATATACTTGTATTAAGTATAAGTTAAAATTATTCAGATGTATTTATGGACTTTTGGATGATTCCCGAAATTGAGTCTTATATGGGAGCTATAGGGAATTATGAACTGATCTTCATAAAATTTTGCTCCGTCATTTATACTTATAAAAATATTATTTGTGGTAATACTAAGTTGATACTAACATGTGCGTTAAAAAGATTTCCGTAGCAAGGGATTATGTGGGAGCTATGGTCAAGTTTGCAAATATTAATACTTGGATAAAACTCCTTTTCACCGAAATTCATTTAAATATTCATATTTTTTGAGGCATTTTTGAGTGTAGAAATCCTATTTCGGGGGACATTGGTTAAAAGTAGAAGAAGTTAATTCGTTATAAAATTATGTGAACTTTTCAGACTAACTAATAGAATCAGAATGGAATTAAAGCAGTGACCTTCTGCATAATATAGCCATCCATTATCGAAAACCAAAACGTTTTTGCTGGGAATTTACATTTTTTAAATTTTAATAAAGAAATTAAAAAAAAAAAAAAAAATTGTATCACTTATTTTCAAATTTGGACTATATTTTAGAATTTTTTAATGATTTTGACAAAACATCGGATTTTTGTGTAATTCTGTTTTTTATTTTAGAATTTCACATTTTTGGCTAAAAGAAAATACATATATATATATATAAACTAAGTAGACAATAACTATAACATTTTAAGTACAAACATATTCTTTATTATTCATATATTCATTTAAAATTAACACGCTCCTTGTATTATCAACCCAGCCATTAACAAAACTAAATATTTATAATTGTTCTTATTTTATTATCAACATAAATTTACCTAAAAACGAATACAATAGGTTTTGACAAAAAATTAAAAAATAAAAACACTTAATAACAATAGTAGCCAACAAAAAATTTCGATGCACTGAATCAATTTTTCAAAATTAAACTCTATGAGTCAGAGTAGCTAACTGGCTGTTAGATAGTCTGTTTTGTTTGAAAAAAAAAAAAAAACAACACACAAAACAGAATTAAGAATAATTGCCAAAACATAAAATCTAAAATGACAACAACAGAATTAACCGGCAAAAATTGTCAAATACTATTAAAACAAAATAAAAAAAAAGAAAAATACTCACGAGTAATAATCGGCCTCCACAATAATCTCTTCACTGTCAAGGAGAAATATAAAATAAACACAAAAAAAAAAAAAATGAAAATAACACTTGAAAAATTAAACAACACAACAAAACTCATTGGAAATACGAAAAATTATATAAAAATAAGAAAATGGTAATTACTACAACAAGTATAATGAAATAAAAGTATACCAAAAATAACAAAACCAAAACTAACAAACAAATATATATTCTATAATGTATATACATATGTATATACTATAATCAAATACACACAGAAGGTAAACTTCTTTCTTTTCTTGCACTGTCTGAGAAATCAAAAAAAGATATAAAAAAAAAACTCACCAACAAACAACATTCAGAACGTCAATCAGAGACGTCGTCGCCACAACACCCTGTACGTTTTAAGAAAGACGACATCAATGAACATTGAAAACGTCGTCAATGACTACAGAAACGACGACCGACAACGACAAATGTTGTTGACAACAAATTTAGTAGTAAATGTGTGTTTTGTTGTTGAATATTGTCTGCTGCGTAAACTAAATGCAATAAAAACAAAAGAACGAAATTATTGAAATAAAGAAGAAGGAACCAAACAAATAAAAGATACTTCAAATATATAAATATTCAAAGTTATTGTATTCACTTAACATCGATGTTTTTTTTTATTTTTTTATTTATGAATATTATATAACTGCCTGTTTCTCTAAACGCGAACGAATGCATTGGAAACAACAAATAATTTTAAAATTTATTTAGTCGAATGAAACATTCGTTCACATTTAGAGAAACAGAAAAATTGGTCTTAAATTGTCCCAGGAAAAAGAAAACAATTTTTTTTATTTCTTTACTATACGCAGAAAAAAGTAAAAAATCTATTACAATTATGAAATTGTTTATATTAATTAATTTATAATTGATTTTGCTCCAATCATCAAAATGGTAATAATAATAAACTAAAATAATTGAGTTTATTATAACTGCTTTTGCTGCATTTTCCTAAATAGATATAATGAGCTGAACATTAATGTAAATTGACTTAAATTTATTTTATATTTATACTTTCCCAACAGTACAATTAAAAATATCATAATTTTAAATTTATCTAATAGAATATCGAAATATTTTTTACTTAGGAAAAAAATTTCATATATTTTCAGGAAAATAAAAATGAATTTGAAATGTTTGTATATAAAATATTTTACATAATGTATTACACGAGAATTCAATTTTTACAACAAAATTTAGCGAAATATCAAAAAATAAAAGAGGATGACATAAAGGCATCTTCTTTATCAGGTTACATTTAAAGGAAATCTGTTTTCGAGTCGCAGAAATTTGTTACTACATACCAAACTGTTTGAAACAGGATGAACTTTTTTTCCTTAATATATAGTCTTGATTTTATTTCTAATAAAATCACAACGATATTATAAATTCACATAATATTGATCTGTAAGCATATTGTGTGAAATATGTTGCAAAATTATCGCGCTGCTTTAATTTTCCAAAAATAATGATATCATTTTCGAGTGTAACTTTTAGAAAGCAACCTATATCATTTTAGAATTACAAATGATATTATTCTTGAGCTACTATATCACCAAAATGATATCGTAATTATATAATTACGATATCATTTTGTTTGTTGGATTAATAGAAAAATTTGTAATAATCCTTTATATTTTTTAAGAGTTCTCAATTTATTCTGTAAATAAATTTAAACCAATTAAATTTCAATACAAAGTTACTTAATAATTTTATTAAAAATTTGAAATTAATTTTAATAATTTTTTTTTGTGTAGAATAAAAATTACCTATAAAAAAATTTTTATTTTTTTAATATGTCTGAATTAAACCATTTTTTTCGGAATATAGAACGCTAAAATTTTTTTCTCTCAAATAAAAAATGAATTTTCAAAGAATCGCTAAAACTCTGTGCTCCTCCTTCAAAAAAAAATAAATAAATAAAAAAAATAAGCTCGAATGTATATAGCCACCATAAAATTGCACTCTGATCCTTGCATTATTCGCACAAAATTTTATTAACGTTTCATATTTATGTTTATCTTATTTTGACAGTTTTTTGCTAAAGATCTCTTCAAACGGATCAATTCTGAAATAAGACTTCCGTAACCCCTTCCGATTATGGAATTAATAACATATGAGACAGAGTAGTTCTTTGAAATACCGAGACTTACTTTGAACAGGAATATTCATTTGGAGAGTTGATTTTTGATTTTTTGTTGAAAGTATGATGTGTTCTATCACTCTGGAACGATAAAATTCTTTAAATTAAAATGTTTTTGTTTGTTTGCTACTTACAATGCATATCACCGTCACTTTTAAATCGTCGACACCACTAAGGGAAGATGCGAAAAAGAAAATTTGAAAAATCAATGCTTATTATTGCCAAATTTCTCAAAATGTTTCCATATAGGTTAAGACAGAAATCTCGTTAGATATATGAAGGCATTTCAACTGTATAAATAGTAGCTAGTAAATGTGAACTCAGATATTAATTGTCTAAATAAGGGCACTAAAATTTTATCAATTTACTCAATGCCCCTTCAATTGGACTTCACAACAAAAGAAAAAAAGGGTTGTGGTTTAATAAGTCAACCTCCAGCGATGAGAAGGAAAAATCTAGAGAAAATAAATTTAAAAATAAAATATTAACAGTGTAAGAGAGTATTTCATGTTATGGTATTAATACAATTTTTATATTCTATAAGCTTAATGGAAAATATGAAACAATATTCATAAACATTTCAAAGTTTAGTCCGATCTCAACTCTACATTTGCATTTGCTTGAATGCATATGAAATGTTCGATAGTAAAAAAAAAAATACATAATTCACCAATTATGGAATAAATACCGTGAATTAATAATTTAACTTAAACATAAACATGTATTTAACTTTTGCTAAAATTATAGTATTAAACACAGATTAATAAATTGGGGCAGGCCTAAAACGAAAAAAAAAAAAAAAAATACAATTACAAATGAAATTTTGTTAGCTAACTAAGAATACATTTCGCCTATATTCACAAATACACTTTTATTGAATAAGTAGCCCCATCATCAATCTATCTCTACTTAGTGTTTTTTTGGTAGCAGAAAAATTTATCATAAATACTAAAAAAAAGAGAAAAAATTTAAATTGCCTCAATATTCAATATATTAAACATGTGTATATGTGTGTGTGATAAAAAAAAAAAATAAATAAAATAAGAACAAGAATTAAGAGTGAAGGTGTAGATAACTGACAGAATAACTGGTTGGTTGGCTGACTGAGTGACTGGTTGGTTAGTTGTATTGCGTTTGCTTTCTTGTCGATTTGACTCGATTAAATTCAGATGGTTGTTGTTTGGTTTATTTTCCCGATTGTTTGTTTATTGATGTGTGTGTGTATATATGTATACGATATATGACCGGGTTGGTTACCTTTTAGAATTTCCAGGAATGACGACGTCAAAAGAAATATCGTACGTTGTTGTTCTTTTGTTCTTTAGTTACCCACCTGACCGGAGATTAAAAATTCATGAAATATAACTTAATTTGAATTACTTTAAGGAGTCGATTTAAATATGTCCGTCTGTCCATCTAGCAATGTTTTAATTTCTTATTGAAATTTGGTTGAAATAATTCGGTCCACTTATTCACTTCGACCCCAATACAAAAATCGTATCATAATGATGATCGACACAAATAAGTTTTATGTAACTGTAAATTATTGTAAACATTTTATTAAGTTCAATTCATATTTGTCAGTTGTTGCTATACAATTTTCTCTTTCGAAAATCCCTTAAATGTGAAAAAAAAGTATTACTATTGCAAATAAGTTTTATGTAAGTATTGATCCATAATTGTTTATAGTTTCCATGAATATGAATGTATATGTATGCAATAGGGTGATGGATCATTCAAATAGTTGGTATTTTGAAAAAAAAGGGTTGCACTTTTTGAAATTCCTAAAAAAACCTGTTAACCAGTTCTTTTTTTTATAGAAATTAATATTTCTATAAAAAATTACATTTCTAAAAAAGAAAAATCATTAAATATATTGTTCAACTAATTATTCGAAGTTAGAGGTTGATCGGTTAATATTCGATTAATGACAAATTATTCGAATAATCGAATTGCTATAGTAACACATATTAGACATATAAATAACACTAATAATAAAATTTAATCTATTGAAATAGTTGCTTAAAAATTTTATGAGATAACATAGGGTTTATATTAATAATTTTAACACCCATTTTTTGAGAAAATTAGATTTTCAATGTTATGGAATGTTTTTCAAAATCAACTTATAATAAATCAGTATTTTTTTAATAAAACTCTTCTTATTTTCTATGTCAGAAGTTTAAGAATTTATAAAATTTTAATATTTCAGTATAATATTTTATTAATAAAACTGTCCAAGTAAAAAAAATAATATCCAATGGAGTAAATAATAAGAACGTAAACTTGGTATCGATAAATAGTGTAAAAATGATCTAATACTTTTAATAAAGGCTTGTTGTTGATATTTGCATTACTTCTTGAGCACAAGACATTATGTGTATAATGATACTCTGAAAGTAATGAACAAATATTTCTCTAAAAATTATTCGGTTTATTTGTTACTCGAAAATAGAACAAAATTAATCGGATAACCGAATGACGGTTAAATGACGGTTAAATGAGACTGTAATTGACTATCCCCAAATTTTAAAAATTATAGCAATCGGTGTTACCAGATCTGGTATTTTGTCCAGAAATTGTAAATTTAAAATTGTTTTTGGTTACAGATGTTCATGTGGAAGGAAGGATATAGGGATTTCGGTAAAATATGGTGATTTTTTTTAAACTTTATTAAGAAAATTCGAGATAATTCTAAGTATATATAAAAATTGGATTAAAACATTTTTTTCAGAACTAGAAAAATTATTGATTTTAATAACAGGTGCATTAAGGCTTATATAGAACTTGTTCTGTTACAAGTTAAAAATTTTGAATTTAGAACCGAATTCGTTCTATAGAATGAAAACTGTGTGACACTTTCGTTAAATTCTGGGTATTTTCGTACCTCGAGCTGTATTTTCCGATTCATTTATTGAAAGAATTTTTTTTCGAAAAGTTTTAATTCAGAAGATATATTCCTAGAAATTTTTTTTATATGAAATTTTTGATAAATTTTGTATATCGAATTTATATATATAAAAATACGGATTTTTTTTTAATTTATAAGAAATATCTTTAATTTTCCTAATTTAATTTTTTGGACAACTGGGTATATCTACGTAAGTTATATTACGATGTGCCCACATATACAAGCTCGATAATACATACATTCATACAAACCTGCACACGTTTATACAATTTTACTGGCTAATGTTTTTATTTTTATTTATTTATTTTTTTGTATTCTTTTTGAAAACGAAAGAAAGACAACGAAAATGAAAATAACAACTATGAAAATACAAAAAAAAAAAAAAAAAAAAAAAAAAAAAAAAACTATTAGTTGTTGTATTCGCAACAATACACTTTTAAACAAACAATAACAAATCTATAGAAGTCATCGAAATATAACTTGAGTAGTTAGCTGCATTTTTTTTCTCTTTGGCTCTGAACCGGGCTGTTGTCTTAAATAGAATTGTTAAAAAAATAAACAAAAATAAAAATCTGTAAAATATGCACATTTCAATGTTTTCCTTTTGTTTAATTTTTTTTTATATTTATTTAATTTGCACAGTGTGACAGAATCATAACTTTTTGGAAATAAATCTGTAACATCTAGTCGGCTGTTTGGAGTTGGGATAGTCGTAGCAGAGGAGTGTACACATGCACAGCAGACTCTCAGGGGTGGAGCTTGGGGTTTCAAAGTTATGTACCTCTTACATAAACAATTTTTAATTGCTTGGCAAATTTTCGTTTCTCGTTCGATTTCAAATATTTTTATATATTGTTGTACGCCCTAATAAGACCTATAAAAAAACTTTCTTATAGAATTGATCGAATTCGGGAGGGTGGGTTCCATGGCCAATTGAGTTAGTTATTGGACTTTTTTTTATATTAAAGTCATCTCTGTTACTTTTTATAAAAGTGCAAAATTATTATATGTTGCTAAAGAAAATTCTATTTTAGAGAAAAAAAAAGTGTGGATAATTTTTCATCTAAAAAAAAAAAACACAAAAAGTAGTCGATTTTGCAATTTTCAAATTCAAAATCGTTTATTTTTGGACTCAGTCAAGATGTCAACTTCAAATTTCTATTATTCTATAGATAATTTTGTTCTTCAACTAGTTAAGAAAAAAACTAATAAAATCATTCGGAAATACTAGGATATATATGAAAAAATTGGATCAAGAAAAAATTCTTAAAAATTCAAGCACAAAAAACTTAAAACATAAATAGGACATGTAAGCATGTTTTCTATAGGTCTTATCAGGGGCTACAACAATATATACAAATATTTGAAATCGGACGAGAAACCACAATTTTTTGTCAGTGGTACCTAACTTAGAGCCCTGAGAGATTTGGTGTGCCCCCTTCCAAACTTAACATTCTACACTCCTCTGCTAAAGATTTAAAGATTTATTTCCAAAAAATTTCGATTTTGTCCCACTGTGAATTGGAGGACAAACACAGAGATATCGTAAAAGTGAAAAATAACGTTTTTGCGTGGGTTGTTTAAAAAGTCGTTTTCTATACAAAGGATTAAATGTGTATTAATACATTAATGAATTATAGAAACTCTACCCTTTAAGAATTCAAATGAGTCTTATTTAAAAAAAAAAAAAAAAAAAAAAAAAAAAAATCCTAAAATATTAATATTAATATATTAATAAATCGTTTTACTATAATACCAGTTTTGCCACCAAGAATGTTACTAAAGTTACTTTCAGACGATAATATTTAGTATTAAGATTTTTCGACAGTAAAATATT
>MINK01188718.1:4115-16349 GCA_001735545.1 Phormia regina
AAAAAAAAATCATAACAAAATTGATTTTTTATTTTATTTTTTCTTGAACATATTTATTAAATTTAGATACAAAATTAAACAACTTGTACTTGTTAATTGTAAAAAATACGGTAATAATTTTTTCTATGAATGCAAAAACTTTAAATTGTTTATAAACTTTAAAGTTGATTAAAAAAATCTAAAATTTTGTAAAAACAGTTTCCTCCACTGCTGTTTATATAATGAAATTTTATGTATCTACATTTAAAGTTTGCCTTTTTTCCTCAAGGTATACCCATTTATTTCTAATTTACACTTAAATATTTCTTCGTTTTGATTATAAACATGTATATATCATAACTTTTTTCCTACGAGAAAAAATGTTTTTATATTAAAACATCTTTCCATTTAACCATAAAAACATACAACATAAATCCTTTTAAATTTATGTACATTTTATAAATAATTTATATTTACGTTTTTTCTTTACTTTTGCATCCTTTCAGATCTAATATCTTTATTCAGAACGTGAACCAACACAACAAGTACGAACAATTATTTAAACAACAATACTTTGTTTCTTCAACTCGAATCTTTGGTGTGAAACGTGTAAAAGAAAATTTTGGTGAAAATTTAAAATAGAACAAACTGCTGAAATAGAATAGAATCATAAAAAGAAGCCACGTTTTTTAACAGTATTTTGGGTCTTTTCATGGTTATAATTCAAACAAAAAGAGAATTGAGTAAAAAAAGGGAAAATAATATTTAAGAGCACAAATACCAATAAACGAAGCAGCTGTAAATGACAACAAACAAAAAAGTTTTGCATAAACAACAATTTTAAGAAAAATAAATAAATTTTTTTTTTTAACAAAAATAAGAAAGAAAATAATACTGACTTTTGAAAGTAGCAAAAAAAGAAAAATAAACGTATTTTTAAGGATTTAAACAAAAAATTGAGAGAAACATGATTTGTTAACCAAAAGAAAACGCACAAAAATTGTAAAAAAAAAAAAAAACAACAACAACAATAGCGAAATATCTGACAAAAGTTAAGAATTTAGCACAAAATTTGGAAAGAAAATATTATTGATTAGAAACAGTTTAACAACGGAAGTTTGTGTAGCAACACAACGGAAACGGAAGTATAAAAATATAAAGAACACTTCAGCACTAGTTTAAGGTGTGTGAAATCAATAAAATCTGTTAAGAGATAGAAAGCGTTTTGCTGCTTAGTTTGTGAATATCATTTGTAAGGAAATTAAAAACAATGACAACAAAATCAATCGCCAACTTAAATAGAAAAACTTATCGAAAGAAATAGCAAAAAACGCACAATTGTGTAGTGTTGTTGTGTGGCAAGCGAAAATAAAAAAGGAAACGGAAACAAGCTACCAAGTAAAAATAAAAAAAATACTTGTCAACAACAGCAAACTACACATAGATACATACTCTCTCTCTCTTCCTCGCTTGGCAACAAAAATATCAGTAGCGTTGGTTGTTTTTTTTTATCCTAAATAGAAAACTAATAACAAAACTCATGCATTTAAACAATAAATTAAGGTTTTTAACAAGAAAACAACAAAAGTGGAAAACTTAAAACAACAATAGCGAACTAACGATAAACAAAGAGAATAATATAGCAGACAAAAGGAAACAACATAAGTATAGTCATTGACAGTAAAACAAAAGCAAAACAATAACAAAAAAACTACAATTACACTTACACTAAGAGGTAGTGTAAGGGAAATAAAAAATAATAGAGAGCAAGAGAGTGGAAATTGTATTTATCAAAAGAAATCCTTTCATAAAAAAAAAAACGAAACACAAACATCTGTTCAAATTGCATAATACAAATTTATTTTCCCTCCTCTTCTCTTAGACATCAATAGAACAGAAAAAAAAACAACATTTAATTGTAGCAGCAAGTCCTTGAATTTATTGGTTACCATCCTCGTCAACAACCTCATCATCGTCTTATATAGCCAGCAGCAACAATAACAAAAACATAAGACAATTATTTTTACTCTCTCCCTCATTATATTTGTTTTGTTTGTTTGTTTGTTTTTTAAAAACAACAACGACAGCAGCCATTGAAGTGTGTGTTTAATAAGTTTAAGAGCGGCCTAGGATTTAATAAAAAACCGCCAACCTGGAACTAATGGAATTAGAGAATATTGTGGCCAATACGGTCTACTTAAAAGCTAGAGAAGGTAAGTTTCTTTTCATTTTGTTATTTTTTTCTTTCCTTTTTTTGTCTATTTACTCATTTTGTTTTTCTAAATGCGAATGTTTTTTTATTGTAAACAAAATAAAACTTTTTTTAATTGAATTTTAATTAAATATAGGATTATTTGTGATCTGAAAATCTATTTATTAGCAAGAAAAACATTTGTTAAATTAATGAATTATTCATTAACTATTTTAATTAATGAAAGGGATTTAATAAAATAGAAATTAATTGTGTTTAAAGGACAAAATAAGCTTAACTAAATAAAAAAATCAAATAATGAGATTTAGCGATTTATTTTGTATAGAAGAAATTAAAAATTGATGACGAATTAAGGTTTATAGATATTTTGGGTAAAACGTTAATTAAATTTTTATATCAAAAATATTACAAATGTGTACATTAAGTGCAAAATTTAGGAGAAATCTTTCTCTCACTTAAAGAATTATTTAAAAAAATTTATAATATATTTTTCAAAATGTGCTAAGGCTTAGTAAAATGTAAAAAGTCAAATGAAAATTTTCCATCACGTCACATTTTTAACCTATTGAGGACAAAAAAAATTAGTTCCCTTAGTTTTAGGTTATGCAATTTTCCAGGTAATAGGTAGAGGAATCTAGTCATGTTTTATAAGTAAGACATTGAACTATAAAAATGTAGAACTAGTCCAGTCTCTAACAATTCATGTCGTACGGTGTTTGTTTTGTGTTATCAAATAAAAATTTTTTCTCAACACACACTCCTTACACTGAACCAAAAAAAGGTACATAAACACAATGAAAAAGTTAATTGTTTCAATGAATTATTGCACTAATTTTGACCCTATGAACGGGCTCATTAAAACAATGAACACAATGCGTTTTAATAATTTTCGTTTTTAAGACAACACTACATTTTTTACTTTTATTAAAAACGCGTTTATTTTAACGTAATTTAATGATATGTTTAATTGATTCAAAAATTTTGTTCATTGTATAAAGCTTCTTCATTAAAAACAATAAATTTGTACATTGAATTCAATTAACTTAACTTGTTAAGAAATATATTTAATGTTAATAATAGCTTTATTTTTTCATTCAATTTTAATGAATCTTTTCATTAGCACAATGAATTCGTACATTATTTAAATAAATTATTGAAAAATATTAATGAATTTAATTTAATGAACCGCAATAATTAAAAATACTTTTTTTAGTGTACCCCTCACTTTTTTACGGTTTTATCAGGGTTCTTCTCGATTTTTACAACTTTAAAGACATTTTTGTAGTCCCATGTATTGGCTAAAAAACATAAGTAACTAATTTGCTCAAAAAAATTGTATAACTTAAAAGCTCATCATGGAACCATATTTTCCTTGGTCCTCAATGGGTTAAAAATGTGACGTGAAAGAAAAAAACTGATATGTTTAATTTCTATTGTTTAATATTTATTGCTTTAAAATTCTTCAAGTTTTTTAACTTTTTTAACAAAGCTATGTTCTCATTAATCAAATATTTGACCAATTATGCTTGACCACTTGTTTTACAGAAAAAAATTTGGATTTGTTTGATCTTGTAAATTATTTGTATGAGAAAACGCGTCAAACAATATTCAGTAAAATATTAGTAAAAAATAATTTTCCATTAAAATGGAGAAGTAAAAAAATTTTTTATATATTGGTTACGCCATTTTGGTCAAATATTTAATTAGTCTGAATTTACCTTCACAAGAACAAAATTATATTTTAATCGATCGATTGTCAGCTTCGAATTTGAAACGTATGCTGTATATATTTTGAAAAGGTTTTTTCTTTTTTTACCTTTTGAACCATTGAAAAAAGAAATGCAGGTCATTCATTTTTTTTTTTTATAAAATAAACTGGATTAATTTATGATTTTCTTTTATATTAATTTGTTTCATACGAATTGTTAAAAAGTTAATTATATATATGATAAAATTAATTCATATATATGGTCAAATGGGAATATTAAATGATACAATTTGTTTATGTACATATATGATAAAATGATTAAATGGAATCAGAATAATGATTACATACTTATTGTGCTTATTGTAACCTGGAATCATATATTACAATATTAGTATGTTCCTCTTAGATTATGGTTACCTGAACCATAAAAACCAAGCCTCTACAATTTCTTAATTTTAATTTATTATTGAAGTAAATTAATCCATCATAAAAAGATGTAAAAAGGGTTTCATTATTATTTAGTACCAAAATAATCACACGTGCCAAATTTTATTAAATTATCTTTAATTTAAATACAATTTTATTAGCATCATACATTTAATAAAAACACGTACATACACACATACTTACATATAAATAATAAGCCTCATGAAAATCCATTAAATATTTAAATACTTTTAAAAGAAAACAAAAGAAAAATAAATTATTTTATACAATGAAATGTTTTTTAAGTCGTTGTAAAATAAAAAACGCACAATTTAATATTATTTATTTGAATTGGTTTATAATTTCAGATTAAACCATTAAAACGGTTTATTTATTGAATGTGTTTATTCCTTTTTTCCTTATTTTTTTTTTTTTAAGGAAAGAAAAGAGAAAAACGTAAACTGGAAAATCATTGTCTTTTAATTTCTAACAAATTGCTTTTACACCTTTCTTTTTGTTGCTTTGAAATTTAGTGTCAAAAAGGTTTTATGAAACGCGTGTTTACCAGCTCAATTTCATCTTCTTTTAAATAAATTACTTTATTTTATTTATTTCAGTTTTTTTTTATTGTTCTTTTTTTTTCTTTCTTTTTTTGAATCCTTTGATATTTTCACGTTTAATCTACTCATGAATATGAGTTTAGGTGTGTATGTGTGTGTATGTATTGTTATCCTTTTTCGATTATATTTTTAGCGTTAACAACATTGTTAAATGTTAAGGTTGTAGCAGAAAGATGGGTGGGTGTATAATGGTGTATGTGTGAGTGTTCGCTCTTTTTATGATTTACAAAGAGTTTTATTGTTTTTTTTTTATACAAAATTATTTCGCTGGAAATTAGATCTTGCGACACACACACATACTAATGTATTTTCTAAGAATATTTAAATTTAAATTTCTCTAAATAAAAGAAAAGGTTAAGGAGAATTTCATTTAAAAAAATAATAAGTTTTATAAAATAATTATTATTTATTATGTAGGAAGACATTGAAATTAAGCTTAATTATCTTGGAATAAAAGACGTATTTTTTAATAAAAATAAAATGTTTTATGTTTCCACTTTATTCTTACAGATATTTTGGATTAAAAAAAAATAACTTTGAAATCTTTTTATCTCTACGAAATCAAACTAATTGCAGTTTTCAATTTTGTTATCATTCGTTTAAATCTTTCTTAAGCTTAAATATATATGTATATTAGAGTGCTCCAAAAAAATAGCGAAGNTTNNAAAAAATTGGGTTAATACCNAATTTTTTTATCAATTTGCNGAATTAATGGGATTGCAAACGGGTTTTATTGAAATATATTCNAATTGGCATGTTTTTAAAAAATCGGGGTCATTTTGACCCCAAGGCCGTTTAAGGGTTAATTTCATTTTTTTCACTATCATTGTAAATATCAGTTGTTAATAAATAAATTTCTTAAGTTTTATGATAATCTACCGAAAAATAGATAAAATTTCGGCTAGTTTCCATCAAAAATTGCAAATATTACAAAATTTGACCTTTGACCTTTAAAGTTTATGGGTTAATGTCGTCCAAATTGTATGAAACTCTTGATTTATATTTAGAATTATGTGGATTATAAATTTTTAAGAAAAGTTCCATTTAAAATACACAACAATGTAATAAAATGGATGATTTGCCAAAATGTTACATAAAAATGGGTTTTTCTCGAAATCCGCTGAATTCAAAATGCAGGTACAGGCAAACTATAAGAGGTAATTGCCTAATTTTTTCACTGTTTTATTCCGTAATCTGTTGTCCATAAATCCCTATGAGATCTCCCAAAAATATTGAGATTTGTTTAACAAAGTATCAAAAAAACTGAAATTTGAGTTTTGAAACGACCGTTAAAAATATCAACATTTTTTGACCATAGCTGAGAACAGGTTTACGTTATTCTATAAGGACAAAAACTCATATTCAAGTAACTACAGATATATTTTAACTAATACAATTGTTTTATTCGAATATTTTCAAAAATATATTTACGTTTTTGTCACATTTCGAATTCAAGTGCTCTGAGACACGTTAATGGCCTGGGGAATTTTCAATAACTTTTACATTTTTCAACCAATTTTTGTGTTTTATATCTTTTTGTAACACTAATTCTGTGTACATTACGATTCTTTTACAATAAAATGCAAAACTAATTATTTAATGACAAATTTTTTGTGAAAACTGAAAAAAATGCATATTTTCCCCTTGTAAATGCATCTTCAAACTTCAGAGCCGTTGCGGCACCAGTTAACGTAGTCCTATTGCCCTAATTTTTTGCACGACGTATTTTTATAACCCATAGAACAATTTTAGGGGGGGGGGTCGACCTGTAGGATAACTTGCTTGGAGCACTCTAACTTACATACATACATATGTATATATGATGCTTTTATAAAATCTGCTGTATTTTATGATGACATACAGTTGCATTTCTACATATATATTTTTTTCATTTGTCTAGAGAGTTGCCTGTTGTTTTATAAAATAAATGTTCTATTAAACAAACATTATTGCAAATTAAATAATTATTTATATTTTAAGTTTAGTATAATAATTATTTTGTTTTTGTTGTTTGTTTGCTATAGTGTAGATTTCTAACCGTTTCTTGTTTTTCTTTTTATTTGCAAAATAATAAAAATTGGGTTAAACGTTTTTCTTAGTACACAAATAACCAGCGACATATATAAACAACTGACCTAATTACAGATTTTTATACAGTTTTTAATAGCTAAGAAATTGAAATTTAATTACTTTTGTTAAGCACTCAAAATACTGAGAATTCTTAAAATTTGTTTTTTTCTTTCTCCTAAATAAATATAATATACTTACCCTTAATATCTTATGAAATAGGAAAATTCTAATGAAATATTTATTGCTGACCTTTTCAACAAATAAGATCAATATCATGTTTAATAAATCTATAGAAATATACACACACACACACTTATATATGTATATTTGATATCATGGTAATGAAACCATAAATATTCTTTTCTAAAATTATTTGAAATTTTCTCAATATTATTAGACTTAATAAGAAGATGTGTAAGTATAATAAATAGAAGAGAATACTTATACGCACTAAAATTTACATATATATTCACATAAATTTTCATAAACATATATAGTAGGTACATATGTATATGAATTGTAGTAGATTCATAACATGTTTATATATCGTAAATAAATGTCTAAAATAGAATAGATTGTATTAAATCCCATTAAAATTTATTGTACTTCCTTGTATAATTCTAATTCTATTCTATATGTAATATATTTTATATGTTAATGTATGTATGTGTGTGTATGTTTTTGTTAAATTAACGAAGGTTAATTAATTGACTTATAACGACTTCTTCATCACCTTAATGTGTGCCATTCAGAATACTGAAGTGTAGAACAAACAAACAGTATTGAACTTAAGTGTATGAAATTGAAGTGAATATTGTGGCTTCTAATTGCATACGATACACACATTACACATACAATGTTCTTAAAGTTTTGTATTATACTTACGCAGAAATATATATATATTTGTATAATTGAGTTTGTATAGGTATTAGATGGGGGTAATATACTTTTATTATTGTAAATATTAGATAATAAATTTAGATTTTACAAAATTTTACAAAATACTCTCATGTATAGAAAATTTTCAGTTAGATTGTCAAAAATCTGTCAGTTAAGTTATAGAGATAAAATATGTTTCTTAAAAAGTACACTAAATCAAAAATCAAAAAGTTCATAAATACAATAAAAAAGTTTATAGTTTCAATGAATTTGTATATTTAATTTAGCCCTATGTATAGGTATATTGGAACAATGTATTGCCATATATTAATATTAAATGTACATGTTGATGCAAAGTAGTATTACATTCATTTAATGAAAACGTTCGTTAAATTCATTTAAGTTCGTTAAATTCATTTAAGTATATTCACTTATACTGCTCAACTACTCTTGTGTAAATAAATTTATATTTATGTATTTTAATAGGTCGATCGCCTTTTCTAATTCATTTACTTTTTAATTAATTTAATTACTTTTGTATTTTGTTAAAAATGCGTCATTTCAATGTAAAAAATAAATACAAACTAGATCGTTTTTGTTTTTCTATATTTCCCATATTTCAATATATTTCTTCAATTCGTAATGTTTTTTTAATTGATTCAATGTATTAGTACATTGAATCAACAAATTGTACATAGATTGACTATTTTTATGTATAATTTATTTTCAAATCAATGATCTAATGCATTAGATAAATTAAATGATTCAAATGAAATAAATGATTTACATATTTTATTAAAAAATAAATTAATTAATGGTTTCAATATATGTTAGGTTATAAGGATCGCCTGCTTTTGTGAGTGCATTCGAAGGCTAATTCAGATGCCCTATATTAAAGGAAGCACCTCTACCTTTTCATAAACGAAAAACTAAGTTTCCGTTGGTCCATTTTGAAACCAACCCGCACTCCTAACAAACCTAATCAGGCTTGAAAGTGGCATGTGATTGAAACCATCCAGATCATGAAAGAGTTGTCTACCGTGGTGTCTTAGTCTACGCCCTTATACTGCTGGACATTCACATAACAAGTTTTCCTCTTTTTGCTCATCTAAAAAACTTATACAAACACTATTCCCTGGGTAACCCATATTTTCCGACATGCGCACGATCATACAGTGTCCTGTGATTATTCCTACTAGAAGCCTTATCAATGATTTATCAAGAGATACTAATGTTCTAGTTCAAAGTTCTTGATAATCTGCAAGAGGCGATTGAGGACTACCTGTTTTCCATATCATCTACCACCCATTCTTCAAGAGTATTGCATGCAGTAACGAAGGGGGTGAGAATGTCGTCGCAAGCGAGTGAATTTACTGCGACTTCACCTGCCATTTCGTTACCTCGTATAGCTGTATGGCCCAAAACTCATTAGCTGAGTTAAGGAGCGTGTACGGTCATCAACACATCTTGATCTTACAATCGGGGAATTTAAAGCCTTAATTTTTACAAGGCTGTCTACTTATATATATCAATAATCGAAGCGCAGAAATTCCTGGATTCGCTTCGCTGATACATTAATGGCATTTACTTCGGCCTGAAAGACTGTGCAGTAATTGGGTAATTTGAGCCAATGTTCGAGCCAGTGCCATTATCTGTCTTAGAACCATCAGTGAATACTGGGATTGCGTATTCCTTAAAGATGGAATTTGTTGCTGTTTTCTAATATAGATATTTTATACATCAAATTATAGGGAAGATTCCTTAAAATGAGGCAAATAAAATTCAACAAAATCGGTTCTATAATTATCAAAATGATCCTTTGTTGTTGCACAAAAAATTATTGAATAACTCTTCCCAAAACGCATATTATCTTCACTTCAAGATATGGAAATATACTTTTTCTCCTTCATAACCAACATACGGACACATTATAAACGTTCATAAGTTGTAGTAAATACGTATATTTACATAAAAAAAAACTACACTCATAACAATTCATAAACTTATCAATGTTTCATAAATTAAAATATTCATATATTCTTATTTATTTATTTTTTTTTATTTTATTGATGAATTACTCTTTATGAGGAAGAAGTGCTTTTCACAACAACATTTTATACAAGTTCTTCCTCTGCTTTAGCTTTTAAAATTTATTGTGTGTTTTAAAAACAATAGATTCTATAACACAACAACAATAGATTTTAAATATTAATTGTATGGAAAATCTTCAAAGTAGATAGAGGGAAAAAAACCATACAGAAAGAAAATTTATTCATATGAATGAAAACTTTACTTCCGTTAAATCAACTAACTAACTAAAGTACACATGAACGTATTATAAATAATATAAATGTAATTTTATTGCTACGACAATAATTCTGCTGACGACGACAACAATAAATAAAATTGTGAGACAGTTTTGTTTGAAATTTATTCAATAAGAAATTAATGTGTTGTAACGAAAAAAAAAACTTCCTTACTGGTTGTGAGTATGTGTGTGTGTGTGTGTGGTTGGTCAACAATAATTTGAAATTATAATTGATGATCAACCATTAGATTTATAACTTGAAGAAGAGGAAGAAATCTTCCTTAAGTTTTTGTTTTCGAATTTTTTCTGTTTAAAGCTTAATGAAGCAATTACATTTTGTAGCCTTAAATAATTCTAAAGAGATTATTTATTTAACAATTCTATTGTTTAAGTATTAGTTAAATCGAATAAAATATAATTTATTAATTGGTTGAAGAAAGTAAATAAATTGTTTGTGGTCTTTAGATAGATTGTGTTACACGAAAGGATATAAACTCTATGTATGTGAAGCAACAAAGCAAATCGTAGATAAGATGAATGATGATTATGTTACATCTGTGGCAGCAATTATGATAAATGGAAATTGTATAAATGAATTTTAATTTTGCTCCTACAGTTACAAAATATATGCATTCTAGCTATGGGATAAAATTATATTGTTAAAAACGAATGATTTGAAATGCTAAAAACGGTTTACATGTAGTGGCTATTAATTTAAGAACATTAATTTATTTTAGTCTCAATTAGGATTTAAAGTTTATGCAAATCCTAAAGTTTTGAAAATAAATAATAATCGTTACATATAAGGGTTAACAGAAAATAGGATTTTAATATAATTTTAAAAACATTGTTGTTTCTTTCAGATTCAAAGTGTTGTAGTCTTAAAATTGTGTTTAATTCCTTTTACAAATAACAAAAATTAATAATAAAACTAAAGGCAATAGACTCTGAATTTTATAGACGAAATATACACAGAAGAAATTATTACCATCTTTTTTTCAATTACCACAATTGTTTAAATTTTTATCAAGATGTAATAAATATATTCAAGAAAAAAATAAAATAAAAAATTAATTTCAGTATGATTTTATTTCCTATACTCACTTTTAATTCAATTAAACATCTACTTGATTGATTTAATTAATTTATTAATTGTTTTTAGTAATTGATATAATCATTTTCGTGAGAGTTGCAAATTTGAGCATGTTTTTAACTGAATGAATTATATTCATATATATTTGTTAACTGGTGACTTTTTTCTGTGTAGTAAAGGATATATGTTCTGTAATGACAAGAGCAAGAATTACACAAAAATAAAAAATAACAAACAAATTTGCGTTGGCCCTTATGATTGCATATTAAATGAATATCCTTAATAATTTATTTATATTTTCTTTCAACTTATTTATTATTTTCAATTATCAATTAATTTAATTATCGTTATTTTGTTTTAAATTAATATTCCCAACTACTCTTGTATTTATTTATCAATTTATCAAATATTTTCTATTAATTATTTTAACAATTTCTCAAGTTCAAATGTTTAGTTCAAATTATTTTGGATAAAATAAACATTGAAGATTAATAAAAAAAATAGTTTTAATAAAATTATTCTATGTGTAAAAGACTTGTGATCCTCCAAGTTCCGTAGAAAAATTAACGAGGGGCTCAATAAAATGTGTTCCTCAGTTCAGATCTATTTCAGTTCTAGTTCAGTTCTAGTTTAGTTTTAGTTCAGTTCTAATTCTAATAGTTAGTTCTAAAAGTTCTAAAAATAGTTAGAACTGTAACTACAGTTATAGTTATAGTGTTGTTGATGTGTGTGTCATATATTTATAGTTATAGTTATAGCCCAGCGGTAAAATTTGCGAGGCCTCTAACGAGCAGGCCTCCTAGAAGGCCTTTTTTCNNTAATCGTTTTTATTACATTTTATATTTTTCACAAAATAATTTAACAATCATTTTAAGTACTTTCAGGAATATTAAATAAAAAATCAACAATTTCTATACAAATATCATTTTCAAATAATTT
>MINK01188720.1:337-17839 GCA_001735545.1 Phormia regina
CAGACATGGTTGCTCGAACAATTGTGCGAACAACGGTGTGCGAACAAGAACAAAACATGGGTCCACACTATCCAAATGCATGTGCGCACAAAATTTTGTTCATTGCTCGAACATGAAAAAAAAACGTGTGTGGACGGCGCGTAATATTTGTTCACAAGTTACATACCGTCTACACATAGACGTAAAATGTGAGATAACACTAACAGTGTCAAATTTGAGAGCAACCATTTTATTGTTGTTTTCAATACATTTTGACAAGTCAATTTTTTCGTTTGTCTTATAAAAACTGGGGATAAATCTTAAACAAGGAGTAAACGTGTACTAATAAATCTTAAAAGATTTGATTTTTGTAACATATATTTTTAATTTAAGAAAGTCGCAATTTTATAACACAATTTAAATGAAATTATTATTTTTTTTTAAATGAAGAAAAAATAAATAAATAAAACAATTTTACCAAAAAAACTTTGTTTTTAAGTACTTTTCAAAATAGACAAACTTTTGTATACGTGTATTTTTATTTTTTAACAGTAAATCCATAGTGTAATTATAAAGTACTTGCACATCTACAAAAACAACAAGTGTAAAACTACTCCTCACAATGTCAAAGTGATATGAACAGAAAATGAGAGAATAAGAGAGGAAGAATAAAATACACATCAAGGCGAATTCAGATCTGAATTCGCCTTGATACTCATGAAAAAATTTTACAAGAAATACAAAAACAATTTGACAGTACCGCGAGGTATGTAAATAAAAATTGTAAAACAGTTGTTCTTACGAGTATACTTTCTAATTATACTTTGAGTAAATCTTATAAGAGTCAATTTTCGACAACCCTGTTATTTATTTTCTTTGCAAAATAACCAAAGAACAGCGTTGTTTACACAATGAATATTCAAAAACATATAATACGTTTACTTTTGTTGACTAGTTGCTCAAAATATTTCACGCTACTTTTCTTCATTTTACGTTGCGTTGAAGAGTTGACTGGTTGATCCTTTAGTATCACATATTATTTCTGTGTAGACGGTATGTGATAGACAAATTCGTTAAGTTTTCAATTTTTTTATTAATTACAATTTAAACTATTTAGTTTTTTAACAATGTAATGAGATAATTAATCAACAATTTTTTTAAAGAAGGAAAATCATTCGGAAAAAACACTTTCATTTATCTTAATTCTATTTTTATAAGTCGCTTTCAACTTCCCACCTATACTACACTTACCCTTTTAATCATCTATTTTATTTTGCTTTTTTATACACACAGATAATTTTGCTAAATTTGTTTTTTTGTGAATGAGTTGCTTCGTCGGCTTTTTTGACATTGAAATTTGTAAATATAAAGGGGAATTTGTTAATTTTCTTTTTTTTATTTTACCAAAATTTTATCACAAATTGTTTTGATTAGTTTTACAAAACGTACTTGAATTGTTTTTACAATTATACTAAAATTAAATATTGAATTTAATCAATTGCAGTCAGTTGTCTACAAGAACAACAACACCCAACAATCATCAACAAAGAAAAATGTCTAAGCCGCTAATATGCGGCTCATATTTGTTAATTGCATTTTAAATTTTCATATTCACCACTAATTTTAGTCCATGAGTTAATTTAGCTAATTTTATGAATGAAAATATTTATTGTTTTAAATATTATAGTTGAATTTACTAACGTTTTATTGTAATATTACCACCAAGAACAAACTCTTTTTCATGCTCAAGCCACGCGTTCCAATTTCTCAATCCATTTTTTTCAATTATCCTTTAATAATTTTTGCTAAATAACAGCTGTTGAGTAGAAATCAGAGACCTGCAGAACGATTTTAGCGGCGGCAGCAGTTTTGCTAAAAATGTAAAAGTAAAAGCAAGCAACCGAAAACGTTTCATTTTTATTTTTCAATCAAAATAAATATCTTTAAAGTTCAAAATGTTTTTCATTAGTTGAGAAAAATATATAAGGGATTTTTATTTTTTAATATAAACATCCATCATGATGAAAATAATAAATATCTTTAATGATAAATACATATCATTAAAAATAAATATTAGTTTGAAAAAAAATTCAAATGTTTTTTATTCATACTTTTGTTTTGATTGAATAATAATTTTTTATTCAATGAAACTGTTGTTTAATTTAAATGTTTGTGATAAATGTCACAAACGATTTTAAATTTTTTATTTCGATCATGACTATTAATGAAAATGAAAATGACTATTAATGAAAATGAAAGTAATAACATACCGTCTCAACATAGAGTATCAAATTTGAAAGTAACCATTTTCTTTATATTACATCTTAAACAAGTTTATTATAATAAATCTTATAAGATTTCATGGTTTTCACTCAGTCACAGTCACGTACTTTTAATTGAAGAAATTCGACATTTTTTAGCACAATTATAATCAAATTATTGTTTTAATTGAAAAATAAAATTTAAAATAGAGCTTGCACACACACAAATAAACTTTTGCACACGGGTATTTTTTTGACAGTAGTTGTATAGAGAAATCACAACAGTCTCGTAATATTGCTTATAATACTAATATTTTTGTCTACACGTGGGATAATTCTCTCAGAGAGCGAATTTGATACACTCTGTTACATATTATGATATAAAAATATCCTTTAGAGTCGCTATGTTATCAAGACGAAGTTGTCAGAGCTTAAGCGCTGACAATTTTCTTTTAACGCTGCAATGATACCGACAAATTCAGTATTCATTAGACAAATCTTTATCACGATAATTCTTTGACTTTTATCTTGATAAAAATTTGTCTAATGTAGACTCAAAGTTATGTTTACTATGTCACAGATTAACATGTTCTTTTGTCATTCGTCAAGATCTTCGGCACGCTTGAAATTATTATATTTTTCGCCTTAACAAAGGGTTTTCTATATAACCCGGCTTAAGGATTTTCTCCTCTGGGTATGTCGAACACCGGCTTTGCTAAATAAGCTTTTTTCGAATATCAAAAATTTTTTTAAGTTCCGCCATTTTTATACAAGATGCCACTTTTGTTCCCAAGTAATTAATTAATATGGTGGTGTTACATATCATTGAAAATGTAGTTATAAGTGCTTTTAAATGACATCAATATATTTAAGATTATTATTAATAAAAATATTCCGGAAAATATATTGAAACTTTGAAAGCCTATAACTCGTAAACCGAGCAAGAGCGGACAAATTTTTTTGTGTTCTATAATTACAAGTAAAAGTGCTATAGAATCACTATCAAAATTGTTTTTAAAAATCAACTGTGCCGAAGATCTTGATTTACGTCCATTTTTGTTATTGTTTCAACTACTTCAAATTCAATGTTTTGAAAGATACATACAAATTTTATCTATTTCTTTTATAGGCATTTTCATTTGTTGATTTACAGGGTGTAGTAAATATTTCAAAAATTCAAAACAATTTTTAATATTTTGTTTGTCAGTGTTTACAAATAGTAATCAGTCTGGCATCTTGCTTACTCAATTCACCACAAATTGAGTTTACAACAATAAAACATAAACAAAAGTTGTTGGTACTTTTCATTCGTTTACCGTGATTTTTCCCAAAGTGTTTTTATAATTATTTTACATAGAATTTATAAAGTGCATCTTTAGAAAAAACTAATTACAAAATGTCAAAAGTGTATTTAATACCCGTTGCGGTATTTCTAATATTTCAAGTAACATTTATTGGCACGTAAGTAGTAATAATGAAAATCAAGTTCTTGAAAGAATTTCCAATAATTTAATATTGAACTTTCTTTGTTTTCTTTTGGACGTTGATGCATTTGAATTTGCGTAGTTATATAGCGGCAGTCTTACAAGGCCATGTTGTACCCACTGTTCCTTATATTAGCGATGCAGCCACATATTCCCCAGAAAGTTGTGTATTTGGACAATTGATCAATATTGGCAGTGTATTGTGTGAGTAGAATGAAATGTTTATAAATGGGGTAAGAGTATTTCTCCCATTTAATGAAAATGACTCATATATAGATATGTTGTATATTAATGTTTCGATTTTATTTAATCTTTTTGTTTTAGTGGGAATCACCATTTACATACGTTATCGACAAGTTCTACAATTATTTGAACATCATTCCGACCTGGGTAATAATTTATTACGCTACAATCGTTTGGCTGTATGGTTCGGTTTAATGTCTTGTTTGGGTATTAGCATTGTTGGTAATTTCCAAGAAACAAATGTACGAATTGCCCACTTTATTGGAGCTTTTTGTTGTTTTGGGTTTGGAACTTTATACTTTTGGATGCAGGCATTAATATCGTACATGGTATATCCCATTGCGGGTACTAAACGTAATGCCCATATACGCTTGGGCATGTCGGTATGCTGCACCATACTGTTCATATTATTAGCTGTTACTGGAGTAATGTCTCATATACTGTTTAAGGGTCTAAACCCTAGAAAATGGTAGGAAAAATTAATTTTTATTTATATATGTGTAAAAAATGTTTTTCTTTTAGGTATCCTTCTGATGGCGGTTGGTACTTCCATGTTATTAGCTCTGTTTCGGAATGGATTATATCCACTATATTCTCTTTCTATATTCTTACCTTTACTGATGAATTCCGCGATGTTGACATAGAACATCCTCAATTACGTTTGATCTCTTATTCCCTAACTTTACAATAATTACAATGAAGTTTTATTGAAAAAAAAACATATAACTTAAGTCTTGAAATGTATTTGAGAAAAGAATACTTGTTGTTCTTCCTATTATTATCGCCATACGTTGCGGTGCTGTTTTTTTTTCTTTCTTTCTTTCTTTAATTTTTTTCTAAAAATTAACTTTTATGAATGCAAGTTTTTACTTTACGAACTGTAAATTGAATTTCTTTAATTTTTAAGTTAAGTGTAAAAATTTCCTAATATGAATATAAAATAATTATAAATAAACGAATTAATAAATAAGTTAAAATAATATGAAGTACATATTCTTTTTAAACCATTACATAATATACATATGTATGTGTGCAGTCCAAAATATATTTATCAAACTCTTAATATCGTTTTCTTAATGTCTGTTATTAAAATCCATATCTTTATCAAAAATATAATTTTTAACCGTGAGCCTTTTGTAACCACATACTTATTAATACCATACCAATACTTATCAAACTAAAATTAAGCAAAGTGGGTAAAACCACTGAGACTCCATTATTGTCATTAGTATCATCATTGGCAGGTCGCCACAAATTTAACTTGCTTGATACCTCTTCGGGTACATCTAAATAGATGCGATCAAAACCAAATGAAAATATTAGTTTCCTCAGTTTATCAATATTAACAAAATCATTTTGTGATGACCAAATAGTCAATGAACATTCATTTGTAGCATTCACAGCTTTTACCAAATCATGCAATTCATTTAAACTGTTTGCGGCAATGCCAGCACGTACAGGAAATGTAATGGATTGACCAGTTTTTGTAACATTATTATTTTTAATAGCTTCTAACATGGCATTGGTTTCATTACGTGTATAAGACCCATTGTTAATAGTAGATGTCCACTTTGTAGTCCAACCAATAGATAATACGGCCTTTTCAAATGGCGCACAACCGGCAAAAAATCTTTCGGGATTTACAGGCGTGGTAACATTTTGATTAACGGGACCACCTACAATGTCAGCATTAAGCCAAATGGGATAGCTCATCTGTTGGAAAAATTGAATATTTAATTAAAAAAATATTGAAAATATTTCTCTCAAACCTCAGGTATTTTTTCCTTTAAAGTTTGTAAAGCTCCTTCAAAAACTTCGATCGATTTAAAATCCAATTTTACTCCTTTCATATCCTGTGTGTTTTTGTCATTGTGTTGCTTTATTTGCCGTAGAAATGATTCCAATGACAAATCTGAAGTTTTTGCTGGCGGATGAGCCATTATAGGTAAATCTGCTCCAGTATTATTAAGTTTACCCATAACAATATCGGCTTCAATGAAATCAATATCGCCTGCAGAAAAAATTTAATAAATCACTTATTTATCTTTCTTTGCATACTATTTACTTATTTGGAGATATCGTAAATACCTTCTAAAGCGGCTGTTAACTGTCGTTGACTATTGACAGCATGGGCCCATGTTAATGCTGTCAAATTTGGTTTATTACCTTCAGTCCTTTTTAAAACTCTGTTGGCACTTTCATTAGGGTATGAATCCATTTCGGACGATTGATTCACTGTATACTCGAAATTAGTGTTATCAATTATTTTAGCATTTTCAATCAAATTTGATTGTGTTATAAAAGCGCCATTTAGAGTTATAATTAAAACTGTATATTTTAAATAGATTTTTACTTAAATGATTAAAATATTTTACAAAAATTTTATTGATTATAAAGAAAAATGATTTATTGTTCAGTAAATGTGATGCATCTTTTTTATGAAAATATAAAGTGAAAAAATGTTTAATTACATATAAATACAGAAGATAGAACTATTTGGAAGTGTTGTCGTTCATTTGCCTTAATTCAGAAATAAAATAAAAATTGTAAATCAAAGAAATGTAAAATAATTTTTAAACAATTTTCTGAGCGCTGGAATTTCAGGCATTAACTTGTAGAATTTGATCTTGAAAAATGTAAACAATAAGTTTACTTGATCTTGAAAATTTATTTTTCTTCAACAAAATACATTTAAAATTGATTATTAAAACAAATATATAAACCGTTATTGAATACAATTTAAAAAAAAAAAAAAACAGATTATTAAATTAACACCCCTTCTCAATAACATAATTTTGTTAATTAATTTAATCCTAGGCAATTTTTAAATTTTGAAAACCTAATTCTTGATAATGCTAAACCATTATTAAATACATCTGCAATCATTTCATCAGTAGAAAGATATTCATATATAATAATTCCGTTTTGTAAAAGATCTCTTGCATGAAAATATTTAACATCTATATGTTTAGATCTTCAATTCTTTCGGAATCAAGAATTTTTAAAGTACTTTGATTATCAACAAATATTTTCGGTGTAGTTTCAATTCTAAAATCGTTCAATAATTGAATTGTCTATACAACTTGTTGGCTTGCTTCAGTTAAAGCAGGTAGTTCTGCTAAGGTAGATGAAAGGTGGAATAGATAACCGCTTGTAGATTTTCTTCCATTAATATCACCGGCCCAGTTAGAATCAGTAATTAATTCTTGATTCGTAACTTACAGTTTTTAGTTCCCTTCAAATTCCGCAATACTCTATTTATTTCATTCCAATATGCTAAAGTCGGTTGGTTGACTTTACAAGTTAAAATAGAAACTGCCAAAGCGATATCTAGTCTAGTATTTCTTGCTATATATAATAAAGAACCAATTATTTTTCCATATTGATTATTATCTAGAAATGTATCATTATCAATTTTGAAATATCATGGGTCCAATGGCCTTTGTGAATCTTTTGCGTTATTCGTATTATTTTCAGTTAATATTTTATTTATGTATTCCGACTGATCCATGAAATACATCCCGTCTCTATTTCTGGATATTGGAATTCTTAAATACAACTTTAATTTCGAAATGTGATTCTATATCTTTTATTAAGTCTTTGCAAACCTTTTTATTTTTACTGGCAATTATTTTGATATTCTTTCCGAATTGAATGAAAACATCATTAATTCGCTGATTCCAATATCTAGCTGATTGTTTAAGGTCATATATTTTACGATTTAATTTACATACCGGTTTTTCTTTTTCAGGTTCTACAAAGCCCTCAGGTTGCTTAATGTAAATTTCGGTATCAATTTCGCCATTTAAAAATGCAGTCTTCACATCTATGTGGTATACAAACATATTTTTGATTGACAATTGTAGACTTTACTTTGTAAACCCATTCATATGCTTACATTTTTATACCAATTTATTTTGTGCACTTAAGAGAGTTGTACACTATAATTCTATGTATAAATATCAAATTATCTTACGATGTCGAACGATAAATATTAAAGAAATTCCTTCTGGATTTCTATGCATCTACTACTTATGAAATTTATACAATTTGTGCAGAAAATTTAAATAATTTATGTAAATATAAAATCATACCACTAAAAATGTTGTGAATGCCCCTAATGCCAGTAAAAAAAAAACTACAACAAACACCATGCAAAACAAACATAAATATAGTCATACACAAACATTTTCACAAACACAATAAAAACAAATCCAATTATTAATTTAAATAAATACGGACAATGTTCTTTTTTTTATAAAACTAATAATTAACAATATTTTGTTGTATCTATGTATATTAAAATAAAAATCAATCCTCTTTACCCAAAATTAAAAAGCAACTAAATAATAACATTCTAAAATACAAAGTGTGATTTGTTAATTTATTAATAAACACTTGATTTTGTTTTTCTACTTTATACTTTTTTATTATTTAACAACAAAAATTAATAATTTTAGTGGAAAAAAGCAAATTGTGCTAAAATTAAAAAATATAAAACCAGAAGACTCACGGAAAAAACGTATAAACTTATTTTTTATTAAACGAATAAAATTTATTTAATTATAAAACATTTGTTTTGTTTTTAATACTTGTTTATTAGTCACTAACAAACAAACACAATGGAATGAATACATTTCAACAAATGTTTTTGTTTTTTTTTTAGTAAAACAAATCAGCTGTACAGTTTATAATTAAGTACGTATCAAAAAAGTATCTGTATGTCCAGTGAACACAATATGTCTGATTTTTTTTTCTTTGTAATATCGTACCCTAACCACTAAAATATCTTACCCTAAAACATTTTCAAAATGTATTACTTTTTGGTGAAAATGCAAAAATTGGAATAGTTTATATAACTGAGAAAATTTAATCGACGATTTAGGAAACATTTATTAGATCTAAAGGTACCAAAGAACAGTACTATGTTATTTTTTCCCTGTAGTTTCATACAAACAAAATTATTTTTCAGATTTTATTGATTAATTCAAAAGAACTTTAAGAGAATTTACATATTTTATACTTAGTGTTGCCGAAGTCGATAAAATATGTCCTACGAAAATGGAAATCACAACTTAGAGATTTTGGATGTTTGTTTCTGTTGCAATATTCCTTCAGATTAAGTCGGGGCTATATTAGAGCCCGAGCGCTGACAATTTTCTTTTAACGCAGCAAAAATACTGACAAATTCAGTCTACATTAGACAAATCTTTAACACGATAATTCTTTGACGTTTGTCTTCATAAAAATGTGTCTAATGTAGACTTAAGAAGCCAATTTCTCGCCCCTCAAGGTTCATTTTGTTTCAGATATGAATCCCGTGAGCTCGTGATTGTCATGTGCATTGGACTTCTACCATAAGTCGTATGGAAATACTTCCATAGTATAATTACAAAGTACTCGCACATCTACAAAAACAACAATTCTTTGCATTTTGTTGGTGAAAAATTACCGCGCACAATGTCAAAATGCTAAGAACAGAAAATGAGAGAATAAAAGAGAGGAAAACTTAAATACTCACGAAAAAATTTTACATGGGAATACAAAAACAATTTGACAGTAATGCGAGATGTATCAATGAAAAAATTGTAAACACAGCTGTTCTTACGAGTATACTTTCTAATTATTACTATGGTATGTATGTATGTATGTATATGTATAGTATGTATGTATGTATGATATGTATGTATGTATGTATGTATGGTATGTATGTATGTATGTATGTATGTATGTCAGTACTATTAGCACTGTTTTTAGAGCTTTTTAAAAATTTGTACCCGGAAAAATAACGAGTCAGTCGCTGCTTAAGTTTCCAGTGGCACCAAATTTAAAAATTTTAATTATCGATTATTAAATCGATTATTTTTACTATCAATAAATAATAAAGAATTTTAAAATTCTTTATTATTTATTAAGTTTTAATTTAATTTAATTGCAGTGACAGATGTAAGAGCAATGCTTTCCAGAAATAAATATTTTTTTAGAGGTTTTAGTCCGTTACTCAACGGTACATTATTTTTTTTTTGTTACAATGTCAAAATAGGATTCATCAAATCGAATGCACGGAAAAAATCGAAAAGTAGAAAATAGTAAAAAAAAAGTGGGAAAAGTCAAAAATCGAAAATAGTCAGAAAATACCGAAAAGTCGAAAATAGTCGAGAAATCCACTATTCCAATCGACAATTTAAGAATTGAAATTTAAAAAAAGGTCGAAAAACAGAAAAGTTGACTTTTTGTGCAAACTATAAAACTCTAGTGAAAAACTACTGTTGACATTATCATAATAATGAAAATAAAAATAGTATTTTGTAATTTTTCAAAATATTGTCCTAGTTCTTACTGTGACCTGTAATTACATGTTGCTTCAGATCGCAGCTATTTTAAATTTACGAAAATGTATGTACGTTCAATTTTAAATTGTAGAACTAATACAATTTGATACTAAAAAATATTGCAAACAAAGCATTTTAAAAAAAAGCGTATGGAGTCGAATATAATATTATATCTTTTCTATAAATGAACGATTTACATTAACCAAATTTTAGAAGATTTTTATATTAATTTAAAAAGGACAAATTCGTGACAAAAGCTTGGCTGAAATAAATAAACTTATAGGGAATGAAATTTCAAAAGTAATTAAATATTTTCCCATATCATTTATTTGTTTAATAAAAATTCTTAAACTAATCCTTAAAAATCTATTAAAAATGTCACTTAAAGGAAATATATCACTTTGTGAAATACTGTTCTTACATTTTAAATGACAATATTAAATAAATTTTCAATTCGCCAAGTGATTTCTTTAAAACATTTTAAAATACTGCTTCAGTATTTGTCAGAGTTGCATGCTTGAGTCAGATCATACAGGAAGGGGTGATTTTACTTAGAATTTATGTGTATTTTATGACTAACGAGTGTATAAGAAAGGCAATGACAGGCTCACCGTTCTCTAATAAAAATTTTAAAATCCTGATTTATAGGATGCAAAGTTACATATGTAAGCCAAATTTTAAACTTTAATTTATGTCGTCTGGAAGCTTCAGAAAGCTCTAAAAAGTAAAAAAAGTTTAGCAAATTATATCTATATATATATAAGAAGATTGTGACTAAAACCTGGAATAAAGCTATTGTATAGAAAATAATTTATCTAATTAAAATTCATACAAATTATTTACATTTAACCGCCATTTTTATGGCTACAATGAAAATGAAAATTGCTAAATACATTTTTTAATCGCTAAACAGGATTGACAATTAGCTAAATTTAGCCACTAAATGCATAAATTTCTTTTAATAAAAATTATTATGACAATAAAGGCTTTTTATTTATTAATGTAATGCATTAAAATGTAGAACTTTAATTTTAGTAATTTATTTTTTTTGTTTTATTAAAAAAGAATACATTTATATAAATTACAAAGTTTATTTAAAATCTAGTTTAAATATAATTAATTAATAATTATTATCTTTAATTCGTAGCTATATATACTATAAATGAAAGCTTTTTCAAATTATCACTGAAGGTTATTGAAAATTTAAAATTTTCTCATAAACTACTTACTAAATTTTATACATTTCCTATAAAAAAAAAACAATAGTAACCAATACTTTTAAACATGTTGAAATGTTAAGAATTTTAAACAAATTTAATATTATATAATGCTTTAAACCGAAAAAATAAAAATATAAAAATGACTATAAAAAAATTAATTAGTTTTTTCTTTAAGCTTAAAGTTCAATAATGTTATTGCAAATACGTGAGTCTTGAGTTTATTTGTCTTTATACATGTGCTATTATAATATTAAATTTTTTGTGTCGTAAAAATTCCATATAAAAATACCAGCCTTTTATAATAGAATGAACACAAAAATAAAATTTAACCTGATGCCTTGTAATGAACTTAAATTTAAGATAAATAATCTTTGTTTTTATGCGTTAGACACAATTTCAAAAATAAATAATTATCAAATTAAAAAAATAATAATATTAATAATTAAAAAAGAACAAGGAAAAAAACTAGAATTTAAAAAATAAAAAATAAAGTTGTTAGAAGCTGACCTTTCATTTAATGCGTGAGCTTTTTTGTTAATGTTTAATGATTTTACTGAATTATGTCATTATTTTACATAATTGTATTTGTACATGGATTTTTTTGTTTGTCTGTGCCAAAGTATACAGACTAGTATTTCTAATATCTCTTTAATAAAGATTTATTTACAATACTACCGCAGTTTAGCTTAGATAAAATTTTAATATAGAATATCTTATACAGAAAAAAAAAAAAAAAACGCAATAGTTTATCAACTATTTATCACATCTGAAGAGGACATTTGATTAGATAAAGTGCTATTTAGTAAACCTTCATTTAATGAACTATTGGCACGCAATAAATTCACACCATTACGCTCCAATAAAGCTAAATGTTCTTTGGGTCTGCGGGGTGGTGATTTGGAAATACCCACAGAAGCTGAGGAGGATAATGGTCTAAGTAATACACTTTTTCCTTTGGGATCGTGCCACAATTGCGTAATAAATTTTGTTGGATACCAACAGATCATTATAACACCCATGGCCAACAGAACGCCAGTTACTAATTGACCCAATAATACTATAAGAGGTACTAGAGCAATATCAGCTGCGATTTCTGGTGTAACACGTACCCGTTCTTCAGCCCACATAATGGGTATAAAAGTACGGGGCAAATTTCTAAAGCCACTGCAAGAAAGTTATAGATAATAAATTGGAAGTATTAGACACATTTATTTGTTATTTAAAGTAAGAAATTTTTAACTTACTTTATGCCATCTACTGATTCTAAAAGGTAATTCGCTTGAAAACCCCCACCCACATCCATTGGTACACCCGCATTGGGTTCTAAAGTCATGAAGAATTCGTGTTTTTCCTTTTCAGGTTTCAAACCTTCTACAGCTTCTAAATATACAGGATCAGCCTTATAAAAATGTGGATAAGACATGTATATTGAAGAATTGAATTTACAAGGTGATATATTGAATATGCCAGATGCTTCACATTTCCCATTTAAGCAAAAACATTTATTTTCTGGATATAAAGTACCTGTTAAGAAGAAAATTTATTAATTTTATAGAAAATTGTATATGTTGTGTAAAAGGATAATTTGGCAAAACATCAAAAAAAGTATAATTGTGTTACAACAATGCAAGTCAAATATGCGCTAAAAATAATCCTTTATGCGCATTTAATATGCGATACAAATTAAAAATATTCTCTAAAAAAATATGCTATAAATGCTATAACTTTTAAACAAAAATTAATTTTTTTAATAAAACAGAGTATTTCAAAAAAAAAAAAAAAATTGTTTTTACAATATTAACTATTGCTATTCTGTTATAAAGATCAGATAAATGGATCTAATAAGTACTTCATGATTTTTTACTGCAAGTCAAGCTTTTCAGAGATTTTAAAAACCTTGTTAACAAAAAGTCTGAAAAATATGCGTTAAGGATTAAATATAAAATTAACAAATTGATGTCAAAATGCTTTATTTGTTCTGAAATGGATAAATATTTTATCGATGACATTTGACGGACACAAATAAGCATGCAATTGCATATTTGTCGTTCTCTGGTTATAACCTTTTCCAATATTATTAATAAACCTTTTAGCTCTATGTCTGTATTCCACTCACCATTATCTACTGATCTTTCTGTTCCACTATATTTATATGCAGTAACACCATGTATAGAAACAGTTTCTGTATAATCTAAGGGAACTGCACGACATATGTTGGGAACATAAAGAAATACTGAATCTTGGGGTGTTAAATTCGGTGGAAAAAATTCACCCATAGAACCCTTAACACGACCACATTCACCTTCGAAAACACCATTATGACTTTTATAATTCCATTCATTAATTTGACCCATTTTGGTAACATCATCACCACCAGTAAACATATTGAAATGGCCCTCATAATAAGCACTATCATTTCGCTGTAAAAATTATATTAATTAAATTTAAATTTATAGCCAAATTTTATAAAATAAGTACCGTATACAACCAACCAATACGATCAAAAGGCACTTCCACAGCACTTGTCAATTTCGAAACATAGGTACCAATTGTAACAAAAGGATCCTGATAACCAGCAAATAACCATTCATTAGCTGTTTTTGTGATATAGAATTTTTTACTATACGCCATCAGACCACGATTGAAAAAGAATTGTTCAAAGCTTGATTTATTTTTTAATCTCAAAGCAGCAGACTATAAAATAAATTAAAACATAAATATCTTTTTTTATTTTAGTTTGCAAAGAAGAGCATTATAACTTACATGTGCCACTGTATCAACCGTAGTTATTTTATCTTCCAGCGTACCATTACTATTCTCTTGATCAAAATAGAATATAGCCTTTTTACGAAATGATACTGTGTGATTCGTATGCCATACAATATCAACTTTATCGGGCGCTTCCCGAAATCTGTAGGGTCCTAATTGTTCGAATCGGGGTTTTTTCTTAGATCCAATATAGAAGTCTTCAGGATTTGTCCAATTGAAGAGATAAACATCAAAATTCAAAGGTAACGGTGACACTTTCCAGCCTTCATAAGCTGGTGATTTCTCACTTAATGCCATTTCCTGATTAAGTAAAAAAAAAAAACAAATAGAAATATAATAAAAGTACATTCATATAAATATTTCGAACATTATAATGATAACAACTTAACTGTCGTCTACGGTTCAAATTTTACAAAGAACAACTGAATTAGTGTTTAATTCTTAATGTTTATTAATATCCACTTATATTATTAAATCAAACATATGTACATAAATAAAATGTAATGTTAAAATTCAAATCTAAGTATCGACATTACGTAAATAAACTGTAAAATATTAAAGATAAGATATTCGTATTCATCCCATGATAATACGAAATAAGCTACAGTGTGTAAGACTGGACCATCCTGAACATGAAAAAATTAAAAAAAAATCGTACTTCTAAGAAAATCAAGAAAATTTCCAAAACATTTCAAAATAATGTGTTTTTTTTTTTTTGTAAATGGTCTGATCCTCCTTAAATTTTTATATTTTTTCTAACCTATGTATGTACATATGTAGGAACTTCAAGCGTTTCCAAAATCGATAACAAGGAAATTATTATTTCATTGAACAAAAAATCATTCATTTAGCTTTAGTAACGAATTTTTCATACTTTTTTAAATCTTAATTAAACTTTCCTTAGTAAATAATTATAAATACTAAAATTATAATTTTCTGAGATAAACATCATGTACATGAAAAATATAAATTTTTGTTTTACCAATTTTTTGCGATCGGCCTAAGTGAGCAAAATGTAAATTGTACAATTTCTTTTAAACGCACACTACTTTTTTTTTTAAAAAAAAGGTAAAAATTAAACAAGAAAATATTTAGGGGGCTATAATTTGTAGTTTTTAGGGGCTATAAATTTAGTGTATTAAATTAGTTAAGACTTTCACTTAAAATAATTGTTTACAAAAAAAAAATTATTTGTACTTTATTATGTTTTTTTTACATTTAATTTATCGTACTATACACGACACGCAGTTGTATAGGGTCATTATTGTCTATAAACTTCACTTTAATGTTTTGGAGTCCATTTGTAGCTATTTTATATTTGAGGTAACTTTTCTGAGTGGATGATCCTTTGTTATAGATTGTTTCAAAATAATACGGATCCATGAGAATCTTGTATTCACCATTTCTAACTTTAACAGATCAAGATCTCCAGGAATCAATGGCATTAGCACATGTTACTTTTGATTTATTCCTATTGGTATTCAGCTTCTGTCACAAGGGCATCTATATAGCTTTCATTTCTGGGATTTATTGCACAATAACTCTTGCCAGGGTCTCATGAGTATATCCCCACAAGGTTTCCATTGGGATTTAAGATCGCGACTGTAGAATGAAGACGGCCAGTTCCAACCAAAGAAATGCATGTTCCATTGCTGGCGCATACCAGAGATTTTCGTATATTAGTAATTTTGAATAGAAGGATTGGTATGACAAAAGCATATATCTGATTTGTTGAGAGATGGAGATATATATGCATCTTGTTCATAGAAATACAAAATGAAGTGGATGAAGCGTCATCATTTTAATGGCACATTTTTCTTGCTTCCATCATAAGAAGAGGAGAAAGGCAGCGTTCTCAGAGAGTGTTCGTTGTTTATTTGTAATCGTAACTATATAATCTTTCGTGTCAGTGTAATCTAACATAGATAATTTCATCTGACTATGCACACAAAACTTCTCGCTAGTAACGAACTGTCACTAAACATAGATCAGCTTTTGGTCAACTCCTAACTTTAATTAATATAAATTATTTTTTTATTTCTTGTTTTTTTTTCTAAGACCATTTTACGTTTTTGATCATAACCGAATCTATTCTTTATTAGATCTCAAATCTCGTCAAAAGCATAAAGAGTATGAAGCTGGACCGTCATACAAATATGGGATGGATATTTGTTGTGTGTTTTTCGTCAGAGAAAATATTTACGTGTTTTGTCCACTCATGGCATTCGTTGTCCAATATTTGACTGCGAAATATTGTTCTTAGACGATTTTTCAGACGTTATTATTCCTTTACGGTACTTTTATATTATATCTGTAGCATTCTGGTTAATCTTCGCATGATATTTCGCTTCCTCTTATTTGGATGTGTTTTGATCGTTTTTTCGTCAAGTGTTCGTGCTGTTGCAACGTGTTCCGGTAAGCCTGCTAGATTGAGGAGGTATTTAATTTACTTCTCTTTATTGTTGTGTGTAGGGATAGGGCTTGATACTCATTGGTTGATGCGGGATGGCCTTTGGCTTGTATAATTAGATTATAAGTGTGTGCTCGTCTATTGTTTTAGTGCAGTTGTTATTTTAGCCCTGTACTTGGGTACTATATTTCTTTTGTGTGTTGCATCTAGTGGACGACTGCAGCCTTATCTAGTATATTGGTGCTCTGAACCTTTGATCTCTGGTAAGAGAATTTCGCTACCTACACTTTTTCACGACACGACCCGAGTTTTACCCGATTCCACATTTGTTCTCCTATTAGAAATCTTGGATCGTGAAAAAATTTAATTTCGCAGGCTATTCTTGATCGGACAAAAAGTATGTCTTCCTATATAGCAATCTTTAAAAGTGAATGAAGATAATAATTGATCAAAGTAGGTAACAGATTTATTTTACTTGTAATTATAGCGCATTAGTATACTTTTTATGATAGAGGCTAGTGTCACTTTGTTTGGCAAAAAACTAAAATTTGTATATGAGAGATGGTTTATATTTATTTTGGTGACCTATATGTTTTTTAAAACACAATCTCGATGTGTTGAGAGCTCGCTTTTGTACGTATCTTTACGCGCACACTTAATATAAATGTTATGCTAACAATATAGATTTGGCTTAAATTTTTGTATCTTACGCATAATTAATGAGGCAGAATATAACACAAAATAAGAAAACAAATTTTTACTTTATAGAAACCGTACGCATTCAGGGTCAGATCGCATTATGTC
>MINK01188720.1:18721-30266 GCA_001735545.1 Phormia regina
TAAAATAGCACCAAGAACATTTGATCGCATAATTAAGGCAAACAACAAAAATAAGAAAAAAATTTTTTACTTTTAAAAAGTACCGTTAAGTTGTCTCTCATTAAAATAGAATAACAAAGATATAACAAAAATACAGAAAAAAATTAAGTGCGTTTATAGGAATATGCACCAGTGTATATTTGTCATTCATTTTGGAACACAAAAAGATAAGATATAGAATTCTACATTATATGGGATTAAACATTTCAGTTGGGTAAAAATTCTTTCGCTGATATAAATGATGGATATTTTCATTTAATACTTTTTTTCTTTGTCTAAGAGTAAAAGAGTAAGCACAGGTGTTTTTAAAAAATTAATTTTACATTTGCGAATATAATATTTTGTTGTCAGTTTATCTTTATTGTTTAACTGACAAATATAATTAAGTTATTAATTGTTGTAACACTTTTATTAGACAAAATGTGAAAAAAAAAAATCGGACATGTGCATAATTTTTAATAACTGGGGAATTTTTCTTTATCACATTTCAAGTACTACAACAGATTATGACTAAATATAAAACTAAATTCATAAGAATCTTATAGACAGACATTTTATTTTAAAGTTTATTAAAATAAAAATTAATAAAAATATAAATTTGTTATTTGTTAGCAAATAAACTAAATGTTGTTGATATATAAAAAAAAGACGTTAATTCAGTTCAAACTTTATCGCAAAAATATATATATTTAACAATTTAACAAGATTAGATAATATAAAGGTAATTAAATAAATAAAAAAAAAATTAAAACTTTTTATTTAACAGAAACAATGTTTGTTCACCCCCATAAATAAAACTCTAATTTTTACTCACCTTTCCTCTCATTTGTGTAAACATTTCAATCCAATTTAAATACAGGTAGACACCAGCCAGGATTGACAATAGGCCAAGTCCAACTGCTAGAAAACGTCTTATACAACTGCATTGCCGCGATGTCATTACGCTACGTTCGGAAACGGAAACAAACTAAATTTTGCAAATAGTGTAAGTCGTTGGCCAACCTTGAAGGTGACAGACACTACTTTAGAATAAATTGTTTTTTGTGTATTCTACTCTATATTTTTGTTGTTGTTTTTTTAGTAACTGATAAAGTAAAAAAGAGAATAATAGAGAAGACATTGTTTTATTAAATGAGAAAATAAAAATTGAGATCTTCAAAATAATTTTGCTAAAAGAATAAAATGTTAAATGAGAATTATTTTTATTTACACCATTTATTTTGACCACTTGTTGTTTTAAATACATAAGCAAAAACAAATAATGTTATTATTATGTATTAAATGCACTCTTTTTTTTAAATAAAAACACAAATGTATTTATCTTATAAATTAAAGAAAAGAAAAAAAAAACATTTTGCAATACAAATATAAATAATTAAAAATAGTTTCAAATTAGAAAATAGTTTTTTTTTTAATCTAACAAAAAATCGAAATTCATATTAAATTTGCAAAATTTTAATCTTTTTCAAGTTTTTCCCACATTTTTTTTTTTTTGCAATTTATGGATTTATTCGCAAAAACAAAATTTTTTTTGTAGTTAAATTAATTTTAATAACTTTTTCTCTAAAGACTACTCAAGCTAGGTCTTGCCTTTTTAATACTATTAAGGTAATCGAATACTACATTTAAAGAAATAAAATTGCACAATTTAACAAAAAAAAAAAATCTCTAAAAACAAATATTATTTCATTAAAAACGGAATGTTTACTTCTTATAATAACTGAAGACGGTTTTTTGGACAACGTGTTCCAGATTCGAGACCTTCAATAGGGAATAAAGATAAATTTAAGATTTTTTTTTTTTAATATTCAACTTAATAACATGTATCGTTACCACTGTATTGTTTCATAAATTTTATTATTTACTGTACTTATGTATTTATCTACAAAATTTTATGTTTTATTGAAAAAACACATACTCATACATAATTCTAAAATTATAGAACAATAAATGTTCTCTTGTTTTTCTTATGAATGAACAAATTAGTATTTGTATTAAATTTAATTTACTTAATTAACACCTTCGTAATATAATTTAATATTGATTAGACATAAAAAATATGATACTGTTATAACATATACTGATGTATAAATAATTGAATTTGCTAAATATTGTGTTATTATTATTATTATTATTATTATTATTATTATTATTATTATTATTATTATTACTATTACTATTTTAATAAAAATATTTAACGACACTTATCAATCGCAACAAGTGTTGTTACTTAGAAAAAAAAGCACAATTATGCATTCATAGGTTTTTATAATTTACTTATTTTTTGCTGTATTAGTCGTTACTTAATGTAGGCTTGCAAATTAATACATCGCAAAAAATCACAGCAAAGCTTTTTTTTTATTATTTAAATATCAATTTGAATAAAACAAAATCAGATTTACACTGACTAACAAAACTTTTAAATTAAAATAAAAATTGCACTATTTTTTGTAAATTCATATAATGTGATATTATTAATATGAGAATTATTGTTCTTTACATCTAAATGATCAATAAATTGAAAAAAAAAAACGAACTGGTCAAGTGTTTATTTATTTAAGTTGTACATTAATTAATGCAAATTGTTCTTTTTTTTAAACTATTTGTTCTTCATTATTTGAGTCGTGGTTCTATTTAAATTACTTACTATAATTTAAATATGACTTTTGCTTGTTTATCACCCTAAGTTGTTTTAAATTGTGATGTCACAGTATGTTGTACAAGTATGAACAAAATTTATAAGATTCTTGAACTTGTCAATGCAATTAAAATAATAATAATTATTCTTATAATTAGTTTAAAATTTATACCTACGTTTACATTAAAGTGACTAACAAAAAAAAAGTACCAAATGTACTCCAACAAATAAATTTAATTTTTTTTTTTTTTTGTTTTCAATATAAATTTTTGAAATAAAGTTTATGTTCGTTTTATAAAAATGAGGTTTTTCAATTTCAGATATGAGCAATTAAGAATGATATTTTCCAATTGAAAATATCATTTTAAATTATGATTTTTCAATTTTAGTTTCAGAAAATAACAATTGAAAATTCGTTTGATCAGAATTGAGAAACTGAGATTTTTTATTTAAAATTGAGAAAATGTTATTTGAAAATTAGGTTTTCCTTTTATAATTTCGAAAATATAAATTTAAATTGGAATTTTTTATTTGAATTTAAGAAAAGAACAATTTATAAGCATATTATTTATTTAAAATTCAGAAAAACTATTGAAATTATAAAAAAAAAAACTAAATTAAATACAATATTGTAACTGGAACAATATTTAGAATAAAATTTGCGTAAGGAATGATTTTATATAAAGTGATTAAAACTTCAAATTCTAGACAGATTTGCTATAATCTTTAAATTTTATTTGCTTAAAGGTAATGGAGTAATTCCAGTTTAAAATTGTAAAATTTTACCTCTCTGAAATTTTGTCAATAATAAGTATACCGATAGAGTTTCCTACAAAAAAAAAAAAAAATAGAAGATGGAATTTTTATGATAAACATCTTTAAAGATAATTTTTGGAAAAAAAGTGTTCAAATATTTTGTTTATAAAATTTTTATGTGACATCTCTTAAAATATATGCATCGACAAATTTATTGCAAAAAAAAATATTTTGTATAATTTATACAAAATAATATTACACGGTTATAAATCCTTCTCTACATATGCACCGAATATTTTCCAAATCGGTGATCAAAGCTTGACCTTATATTATTTAGTCATTCACGTTTTAAATTCGAATACAATTTCCTCATTTTCAATTGTTTCATTCTAAATTTTTGAAATAAAAAAATCCATTTATAAATATAAATTGACATTTTCTAAATTTAAAATATTAAAGACTAATTTTAAATTGTTCTTTTCTAAATTTGTCTCCTCTTTCGAAAATCACTTTAACATGCATAAATCCCATAAAAATTTTAATATCAATTTAGTATTCGACAAATATAACATTTATACAAATATAAATGATAGTTCAAAATTTCATGAATATCGGTTCTTAATTGACAATAGTTCTCATATAAGACCCAATTTCGGGAATAACAAAATATTAAGAAAATTGAGACCAATTCTATAATTGTGTTATTTTTAATACAGGCAATTTCGTATGAGAACAAATTTTTAATTTAATCGAAGTAAATCAGATTTTAAGTAAATTTCCCTTTTTTTGCAATCTCATTGTCAAAAACTTAACTCAACAACAAAATATATGAAATCAAATATATTTTGTTGTTGCCGAAAGAAAACAAAAAGTTTTTATTTATTTATTTATTTTTGTATATAAAACAGACATTTTGTTTAATTGTCAATCGAGAATTTCGTCTCTATATGATACTCTCTATGACTCGGGCTTCAAGTTCCAAAACTTGAAGGCCGAGTAGCTCTAAGTTTCAATTTATAAAAATGTATACAATAATTACTAAAAACTACAAGTTATTAGGCTCGGTAAAGCAAATTGTAGTAAAAATGTTCAGATATTAGATAAGGAATTATTTTTTAATGAACCTAAACCTAAAAACCTAAAAAATTTGTTTTAAAAACAGTGCTATATTATTTAATATGATATTTTACTATAATATTTAATCTGAATGAAATCATATAATAATTTGGTGTCGGAAGAGGTAATACCCCATGCTGCTAGTGCTCTTTAATTCTAATTTAGTATTAAAACTACCTATAACAACTAAACAATTGGGGAATTTATTTGAAGCGATATTTAATAACTATTAAGTTTCAGTTTTAAACATAAAATAATAAATTATGTTCTGTTGGTTTTTAAGCAAAATATAAGATATTTTACAAAATTATTCTAATTAAAGGTGGTATTGTGTTTTTTGGGCCACTTTTTTGCTGGAATGAATCTACTTATTTTCAAACTCGGTTTCATTTTGTGCTATGCTTTTAATGTTCTATAATTTATTGTTACTAGAGCCTTATGTATCTCAATTTCAGAGAGAAGTCTTTTCCATACACTCATTCGCGTATATTTCTGTGTTAAGGGTACCATTTTTTTTTTTTTTTTAAGAAGGAAGTGTTTCTTCGCATATGCGTATGACTTCCGAAATGAAAAATTTTATTGGGAATTTTGGTTTCTTAGATAACGACATCTTTCCAAAAAGGTGAAAAATGTCAGCCTGTACAAATGTTTCAACGTCTATTAGACAATAATCATAATTATGAAAAAAAAAAATTCACTAGAAGTACCACCATTGTCTTGGAAAAAAATATGTGTGAATCCATGGGATAACTAAAATCAAGCTAAAAAAAATCTTGCTGACTTTCGTAAACAAATATATGACATTTGGTGTTAAAAATTAGAACATCAAATGCAAAACAAAAGGTTTATTTTCCCGAACAGAAACTTTTTAACAACTTCCTAATAATAAATAATAAAGAGTTACATTTTCTGTGCAAGAATTTTTTCATCAAAATCAAACTTAATAAAAGAGAAATATGTATTAAGTTTAATCTCTAAAAAAAACATCTATCAAACACAGGAAATTTTTCTGTAATAGAAATATATTTTCTCCACTTATGACATAAACAACAAAGTTAACAAAGTTTCCTATAAAAGTATGACGTTATATATTTATAGAATTTTAAAGTGGTTATAAAGTCTAAAGTTAAGTTTTGTATATTAAATTTCTTTTGTATATTTTCCATTGCTATTAGGAAAATATTCAAATGTTGAAAACACATTTAAAAAAGCTTTTATTTTTTAATTTTTAAAAAAATGTTAAAACTTACATATGCAATTCAAATATTTTAATAAATAATATAAAAAATGTGCTCAAAGTGAACACAAGATGGATTTTAGTAAAATGCAGATCACTGAAATCTTGTTATTTCATCATTATTGAGTAAATAAATTCGTTTATTCTGCTTTTTTTTTTCTAAGTAGGTATTATTATTTAAAAATTTCGAAGCTTTTCTGAATTAAATTTATTGCATTCGAAAATATATTTTATCTCTCGAAGATATTGCAATCGAAAAATCGAAAATGTAGTTATAACAAAAATTATAAATATTTTGGTACCCTTTGTCTTTAAAATAGGTTATAAAACATTTAAACCGGAGACTTATTAAGTACTTTCGCGATTGCTTTTGAAATTAAGTTAAAATTATGTTGTTTCCCATTGACTTTGACAACATTTAGTGAAATTCGGAAAAGGAATAATGAAATTCGGAGAAAGCAATAAATCGAAATACTTCTCTTAAAACTATGTTTATACTATGATATAAATTTTAAAAATTATTATTTTTTTTTTTTAGAACTTGTCCTTTTTTTCCAATTTTTTGGAATCACTTGATCCTTTTTTTTTTTTTTTTTTTTTTTGAAAGCACTTGATCCTTTTTTTTCTTGTAAGAGATGTAAGCAAAAACAACTAACATTTATTTTTTCTCAAATATAAAACAAAAATATTTTCTCCTCTTATGACATAACTATGACATTGTAAGAACTTCTTTCAAATTACGAATTTCCATATCATTATCAAAATTTGCGTTAAAAGAAAATCACCTTCAAATTATTATAGAGGGATAGTATAATAAGAACTAGAATTCTCGCTCCATTATTTTTCTAACATATTTAGTCATATTTTTTTATTTTAAATATGAAATTTTTTATATTCGGGATATTTTTCAACATACATATATTTTATTTCAATGTATCATTGGAATGGTCTATCATGAAGATTACATACATATAATTAACCCTTTAAAAGCTAGAGTTTCAATTTAATGCATTTTTGCAAATAATATAAAAATTATAAAAATAATTTTTAAAATAAATGAAAAGTTTGGAATCTTTATATTAAAATAAAAGAGCCAAATTTTTGGGACGCGTAAATCATATACATATGTATTCTTATAAGAACACGTTTCCAATTTTTCATGTAAAATAAAATTTTTTCTTGTTTTTGGATTTTTTTTTTTTTTTTAATTTGTATATGTATTCGTAACTCTTGAAGTTATTGATGGATTTCTATAAGACAAAAAGTATCCTTTGTATTTTTGATATAGTTCTGTCAACATTTCCAAAATCTCTTTTTCGTTCTAAAATATCTAAAAAATTATATTTTAAAAATATACTCATAATACCAGGAAAATATAAGTTTTATATGAAAAAATTTGAATTGGGTAAAAAAGACGAAATTGTGCATAGTCCAAAAAAATTGAGATTTTTATTTTAATGTAAATATTAAGTGCTTTTCAAAAATGTTAAAAAAAATTATTTATTACTTAAGTACTTTGATCATATACAGCGAAGCATCATAACATTATGATTAAGATAACATACCATGACAATGAACCAATAATGTAACTAACTACACATATCGTAAAGAAAAATTACACATATTTTTTGTTTTCTTAATATAAACGATAACAATTACATATAACATTAGAAATAATTTTTTTCTCTTAGAAAATTATTTTCATTATCTCCACTCATTACTGATCTCCACATATTATTTAACGAAAATATTTAACATATGTTTTCTAATTAAAGTATAAAGTATTTTGAAATTTGCCGAATAGTTTGCAATATAAACTTTATTTGTTCATTTTATATAAAACTGATTTTTCCGATAGAAAAAATATTGAATTAAATATGGAACTATAACAACAGTTAACTATAAACAACAGTTCTAAAATTATGTTAGTTTATGGATAGCCTAAGAGGTCATATTGTTCTAATAATACTAGGGAGATAATATTTTATAAGCTCCAGCCTTCGACGCTATTAAATGACAGGAGCATTTTATTAAAACTAAATCTGGGTTTACTCCTTTTAGTAATTTCGATACCTAATTGTCAGAACCAATAGATGCCACTAGATAGTATATTTGTGTATTGTTATAAAAAAAAAAAACGTGCCGGTGAGATGGAAAAAATTAACTTTTAAGCCTCAGTGACTAAGAATTAAAATTACACATTAAACTGAGCTACATATATAAATGAAAATCACACATGATATGTGTAATTACACGTGAATTGGCAACACTGCAATGAACTGTAGCATAAAGTAAAAAAACATAAGTAATAGACCAAATACAAAAAATTCATAAATAAAATATATAAGAGAATATAAGAGATCTTTATTCAACTGCCCCTACACTCATGCATACATACATATTTATGTACATACATACATACGTACAGTAGATAACATTATCATAAATACATACAATATCCGTACATAATAAAAACACGCAAGAAAAACCATTTGAATATTTTAACAACAATAACAAATGATCATATTATTTCTGATTTTATTTTAAATTTAATTTGTATATTTTATTATATTTAACACATTCAATGATTTTAACTAAAGCAATTTTATTACGACAATCACACAAAACAAAACATCAATAAATATATGTTAATTGAATTAAAACCAACCATTTAAAAAATTCTCACTTACAAAGATGTACATACGAAGAAAAAAAAACGATGATTAAGAAGAAGAAGAAGAAAAGATCTTTATAAATTCTTTAAATGTTTAAGAATAAATATTTGCCTTTGTGTTGAAAGTTTTAGTTTAGTTAAATTGTGAGTAAATATATTATGAAATTGTTTGGGCGGCACTACCAGCACCAAATCTGTTTGCTATACACTATTATAAATTTCTTTTAATTTTTTGGGTGTGTTGTTAATTGGAAAAAATTAACGCAATTTTAATTTTCTAAAATATTCAAAATACTTTAATTTTTCTTCTTGTTGTCGTTGAACTTAAATATAACCGTTTTTGTCTTTGTTTTGAAATACGAGTTGTATTATGATTCATTTTATTTTTTCATTTTATAGATTTTGTTTAATTGACACTTTTTTAACTTAAATTTGATAATTTTATTCAATCACACACGGATAGCACTCTCATTTTGTTTTTGGAATATCTTTTATTTTTATGAATTTCTAGTTCAATTTATTGGTGATCTCACACACTACTTAACCGCTTGACGATCTCATGAATTCGACTGTTGATTTGATACTATTTTTCATGTTATATTTAAATGCTGACTTCTCTTAATTAACAGTTTAGTTCTCATTTTGAGTAGCCAGACTTTTTGATATAAGTGGGATTTTAAGAATTACTTGTACTACAAAAATTTTAATTATTTATGTAATTTTTATAGCAAATATTAGATAAAATTAGGAAATATAAAAGTGTTTTGTATCTTCTTGAAGATTTTGCAACTGTCAAGTGTAAAAATACATTTCCAGAATATTGTTTTCAATATATTTTAATTATTTTTTCTATATTTTTAAAATGTATCTTGAGGTACTGTCATACTGTTATCATACATTTACATTTTTAATTTAAAAATATTAGTATATATAAATGCCAACGACGTTTCGTCGCTGTTTTCGCTCCGAAATTGTAAATATAGTGGCTGTATCTTTTGTAATATTATGCTCACCATCAAAAGGATGGGAGTATATTGATTTTGTCACTTGAGTCCACATTATAAAAATTGTTGTCAAGACAATCGTCAAAAAATTATCGTGATAAAGATTTCTCTAATGATAAAAGCGATAAAAAATTATCTGCAACAGAAAAATTTGACGTTTGTCTTTAATCATTGTGATGGTTGTGATTTCGATATTTTAGACATTTTATTTAATAAAATAGGAATTAAAAACCAAAATTTTCTGGTAACTTGAAAGACGAAATGTTAACATATTTCTGTTAAATTTCTCTCTTATACGAAAAAAAAAAAACTTGTTTAAATTTTAAAATAAATTTTGTAAATCATGGTCAATTGCTTTTAAGCTGTTTGTTTACCGCTCATTTGACATGACAATTAAATACAACAAACTGCGTAAAAATATTTAATGCTTAATTAATATATTATGTGCACTAGTAGAACTAAATTCAACCATAATCGTCTGATAGGTTACTTATCGAAAAACAATATTAAAAATTCCTAAATGTACATAGTTTTGTTAGCAAATAAATGAATATTATTTATATGTATGTATGTATGTATGTATGTATGTATGTATGTATGTATGTATGTATTTTGTTTTACTGCAATATTTTTACCACATTTACACATTCTTATCAGTTAAACATTAAAATACAAATTCCACATTGTTTTTATTTTTGTATGAGTAATTGTTAAACTTTTGTCTGGTTTTTAATACACTGAAACAAAAACATAATACAGGCTATAGATTTATTTATTAAAACGTATTCTCTTTTATTAAAATGTTTGCAAAATTGCCTTTAGCAATTGAAATTCAAAGAGAAACCTTGAAGCCCGTACGACCAAATGTATGAAACAAATTTGGATATTGTACATAATTGAAGTGTTTGAATTAATTAATAAAAACATTGAATGAATTTAGTTTTTTTTTTTTTTTTTAATATATTTAAGAGGACAATTTAAGATTTTTTTTTTTTTAATTTTTTATTAATGTTTATTAATGATTTTTTTTATATATTTCTTTTTTCTGGAAATAAGTAATAACTTCTTATCTATTCATAGAATTAAAAAATATATATTTTCACTATTTAAATATTAATCCGATTGAAATACATTATATAATCAGTAAATCTATTACGATTAAGATTTTTATATTAATGTAAAGTTTATCCAAACCCTGGTTTTGTGTATAACTTAACAGAAAGAGAGCGCAAATGTAAAACATGAGCTACCAGACAAAAATAAAAAATAAAAACATTAACAATACAGTTCGATTAAAAAATACAGGCGCGGATTCAACTCAAGCTTTTGGGGGAGGAAAGTAGAATGATTTCTCAACTATTTCCTCAAAATGTTTGTTTTAGTATATATTTTCCATTAAGCACTTTCATTTTGGGTAGGGAAAATTCCTTTTTTTTTCCTTAATATACAATTTGTTGGTGAACCAAAATAAGCAAAAAGCAAATGTAAATAAGAGAAAATAAAACCCATTTGCTTCAGTTGACTATTATCTTTTTTCTGCTTCAGCAGTCAGTTAAGCAAATGATTTTTAAAATACCACTTTTGCTTAAAGTTTTAAGTTTTTCATTTACTCTTTTTTTGCTTTTGCTTTAAGGCCCAACCAGTGAACAAAAATTCATCGTATCGCAATCAGCTGTTTCAACCTGTTTTAGAAATTAATATAATTAATTTTAGTTTTGTTTATTCCACACTATTAAAATTTAAATAAAATTAAATACCGTACGTTGTTTATTTCAAACCCGAAATAAAAAAATAATAAAATAAAAATAAAAAAACACACACATTTACACTAAAAACTGAAAATAAAATTTATTTGCATATAAAATTTGTCCTAACATAGAAGCTTAAAGATACACAGCCGTATTCACAAAAACTTAACAAAGCTTTAGTAACCATTTTTAAGCAAATTTCCTTAAAGTTGTATTCAAAAACGATGATTTGCAAATATTGCTTCGACCCTACTTTAAGGCTCTTTTAAGCTTATGTCTGTTACATATTTCAAGAAAAAAATAATACATTTCTTGATTTATTCATAAATTTTT
>MINK01188722.1:307-11120 GCA_001735545.1 Phormia regina
CTGAGAAATTTTCTATAGAAAAATTTGCTCAGTTTGTGAGAAATTTTCTATAGAAAAATTTGCTCAGTTTGTGAGAAATTTTCTATAGAAAAATTTGATCAGTTTCTGAGAAATTTTCTATAGAAAACTTTCATCAGTTTCTGAGAAATTTTCTATAGAAAACTTTCATCAGTTTCTGAGAAATTTTCTAAAGATAGAAAAATTTGATCAGTTTCTAAGAAATTTTCTATAGAAAAATTTGATCAGTTTCTGAGAAATTTTCTAAAGAAAAATTTGATCAGTTTCATAACAAATTTTCTATAGAAAAGTATACTCAATTTCGAACAAATTTTCTGCATTAAAATATGCTCAATTTTGAGCAAATTTTCTATGAACAAAATTTCTATAGAAAATTTTTTTCAGTTGCGAACAAATTTTCTATAGAAAAATTAGCACAATTTCGAAAAAATTTTCTGTAGAAAAATTTACACAACTTTTTATACAAAAATTTGCTCAATTTCGAACAAATTTTATATTCCTTTAAGGCTCTGTCCCTGGTGAATGTTTAAATTTTTTTTCTTTTTTGTTTTTTCACTTGTGCCTAAATATTATTTTACTTATCACTACACAGTATTTAATTGACTGTAAATTTTCTATAGAAAAGTTGGAAATCAGTTGCGAAGAAATTTTCTATTAGAAATTGGATCAGTGGCGAGAAATTTTCTATAGAAAAATGATTCAGTGGCGAGAAAATTTTCTATAGAAAAATTGGATCATGGTTGGCGAGAATTTCTATAGAAAAATGTGATCAGTTTCTGAAAATGTCTATAGAAAAATGTTTGATTCAGTTTCTGAAAATTTTCTATAGAAAAATTAAATCAGTTGCGAACAAAACGAATTTTCTATTCCTTTAATGCTCTGTCCCTTGGTTAAATGTATTTTTTTTTTTTTTTTTTGTTCTTCTTNNNNTCACTTGTGCCTAAATATTATTTTACTTATCACTACACAGTATTTAATTGACTGTAAATATTAAAATATTTTATTAATCGATTATATTTGCTTAACTGAAGAGTAAAAAGTACTAACATAAAGGGTGAGAAATAAAAATGAATAAATTTTTTTCGGGTTCGTTTTCTTTCTACATACACACACTTTCATATGTATACATACAGGTGTAATTTATAAGAAATTAATTGTTCAACCGATAAAATTGTTTCAAGCTTTTGTCATAAAATAAATTCCCTTTGAAATATATGAAATTTAGGGACACACCTAAAAATAAATTGCTTAAAAATAAATAAGTTTTTTAATCTTAAAATAACCTACTTTCCCTTCAAATGTATTTTACAATTTTAAATTGTCTTTTGCATAATGATGGTTTTAATTTTAAAATTTTTTGTCTCTAACATAAACACATATTACATTTGGGCACAAACGGAAGCTGTCCTTTAAACCATTAATTAAAATTTATGGTTTATTGACTTCAGCCACAATAGTATGAATGCAAAGAAATGTTGAGAAAAAGTGATGTCCGGTTTGTTAGTAAAAATAAATTATTTAAACATTAAAAAGGTTCATTTTGTGCCATAAACTCAATACATCATGCCACACTTTAAACTAGTAATTTAATTTAAACGTTTCTTTTCTTTGAGTTTTTCTTCATTACTAATTTTTAGAACTTAATGAAATTTTCCTCTTTAAGGGATAAGGGATTTGTTTAAAAAAACTATTGTAAAACGTCTTTTAAAAAAGCTGTTAATTCCCTGATAATTTTTCTATAGAAAAAATTATATCGATTTGGACAAAAGTTGTTCAGTTTCTGACAATTTATTCATAAAAAAANTNNTTCAGTTTCTGACAATTTTTCTGTAGAAAAAGTTGTTCAGTTTCTGACNNTTTTTCTGTANAAAAAGTTGTTCAGTTTNTGACAATTTTTCTNTAGAANAACTTGTTCAGTTNNTGACNNTTTTTCTNTANAAAAAAGTTGTTCAGTTTNTGACNATTTTTTNNATAGAAAAAGTTGTTCAGTTNNTGANNATTTTTNTNTAGAAAAANTTGTTCAGTTNNTGANAATTTTTCTATAGAAAAANTTGTTCNNTTTNTGANAATNTTTCTNTAGAAAANGTTGTTNANTTTCTNANANNTTTTCTNTCCAAAGAGCCGATAGATGTGTGTTTCCTATCCTATCCAATCAATTATTGTCTCTTCTACAACTTTGTTTCCATCATGGAATTGATAGCATTTAATTAATCACCATCTTTTGCAACCTGTTCAAGTGCAAATAAATAGTGATTAGAAAAAGATTGCAGTTTATACTGCATTGAAGCAAATTATACTAAATCTACTGCATTTTCAATGTTAATTTCAAGGTATTTTTCCTTTCCTTTTGATAGCAACCTTGTGGATATTGTGTCAAGTGTCCAAAAAGAAAGAAAATATTTAATTTGGCAAAATGCTTTTTTTAAGAACATGTAAGACCAGTGAAGAAAATACAACTCGTTTTAGAACTTTAGAAATAAAATTGAAAGCTTTAAATTTTATTGAATATATTGAACAAATAGATTTTAAATTGAAGTATGATGAGTAATTTTTTCGAATTGTTATAATTCTTAATCTAAATAAAACAAATAAATAATTCCAGGAAAATATATTATTGAAAATGTTGGCATTTAAAAATGTAACGAGAAAATACCACACACACACATATACACACTCATTGAAATAAAAACAAATAGAATGTATTAAATTTTGTGTGTATGAAATAAAACAATATTTGTATGTATGATGAAGGACAGTTTTGTGGCAAGAAAAAAATATGTTATGTGTGAGTGTGTGTGTGTGTGTATGTAAGTACTCGTTTTGCAATGACAATATGACAATCATTTTAAAAGTTTTTAGCAAAATCGGGTACTACACATGACAACAACATCTGTACGATGACAGCAGCAATAAAAAACATAAAAATGCGAATAAACCATATTTAGTTGTAAAAGTTTTGTATGTATGTGTATGTGTATATTATAACTACCAATCCAAAATGATTTTAATGTTTATATTTACACAAAGTATTTTGTATATTATTTGTTTTTACATTTTTTTTTTACGATTGCTATATATTACATACATATGTTTGTATGTATACACCCATACATAAGAATACTTACACACACACATTAAACGATATAAATGTTTTGAAAAAATCCTAAGTTAAAATAAAAAAAAAGAAACAATTTTTAATATGAAAACCAGACAGTCCAACCTCAAAATCATTTCAACCATAAACCATAAGAAATAGAAAATCATGTTTAAATATTTCAAATGTTACTGCAAAAGAAAGCAAAATCATCATTATTATTATGCTTATCATTGTTATTGTTGTTATTTAAGTATTGTTATTATTATTCTGCAATAACTATTTGTAAGCACTATGGGTTATATTTTTCAAAGCCTAAATAATTGTCTAATAAAATAGTTCTTGGTAGCTTTTCTATAAAAATTGTTTAGAATTTAATAAATTTCTTTTAGGGGAATTGCTTAAGACAATATTTATATAGAAAAAGTTGTTCAGATTTTGACTTTTCTTTAGAAAAAGTTGTTCAGTTTTTTACAACTTTTCTTTAGAAAAAGTTGTTCAGTTTAAGAGAATTCTGCTATTGAAAAAGTTGTTTAGTTTTGGATAACTTTTCTATAAAAAAAGTTGTTCAGTTTCTGACAATTTTTCTATAAAAACAGTTGTTTAGTTTCTGACAATTTTTCTATAAAAAAAGTTGTTCAGTTTCTGACAATTTTTCTATAAAAAAGTTGTTCAGTTTCTGACAATTTTTCTATAGAAAAAGTTGTTCAGTTTCTGACAATTTTTCTATAGAAAAAGTTGTTTTTTCTATAGAGACAATAGTTATTCAGTTTGGTGACAATTTTTCTATTAGAAAAAGTTATTTCAGTTTTGTGACAATATTTTTCTATAGAAAAAAGTTATTCAGCTTATGTGACCAATTTTTCTAATAGAAAAAGTTTCGTAGCTGTGCTGTTGACAATTTGTTTCTTATAGAAAAAGTTGTTCAGTTTGTGGACCAATTTTTCATATAAAAAAAACGTTGTTCAGGTTTGTGAACAATTTTTCTATTGAAAAAACTTGTTTTACGTTTTGTGACCAATTTTCCTATTGAAAAAGTTGTTTCAGTTTGTTGACAATTTTTCGTATACGAAAAAAAGCTTGTTCAGTTTGTGACAATTTTTCTATAGAAAAAGGTTGTTTCAGTTTTCTGAAAATTTATCTATAGAAAAAGTTGTTTCAGTTTGTGACAAATTCTCCAATAGAAAATATTTTTCAGTTATGTGACAATTTTTCCATAGAAAAAGTGGTTTAGTTTCTGACAATTTTTCTATAGAAAAAGTTGTTCAGTTCTGACAACAAATGTTGCACAATTTAAAATATAAATTTAGAAAATATTTCCTTACAAATTTTCTGTGCAAATGGTTGATTAGTCTATTTTTGATCTTTTCAAGCCATAGTGCATTCTTAACAAACACAAAATTGCATTATATAACTGTGATATACAAAACCACATAATAGTATCTTCCTTTAAATGTTCAAGTACAGTAAACGACTGTAATAAAATGAACTTCTGAAAAAATATATATCTTTCAGAATATTGAATCTGTTCCATGGTGTTTGAAACTTTATTAATCATATTAATAATATTTTTAAACTTTGAAAATAAACTGCTTTTATTTACATTTGATGGATTATTTTAGAAAAATAATTATATAATTTTTTTCTCACATTTCCTATTAATAAGTCCACCTACTGTTCATACACTATGTAGGTGTTTGAATAAATAAGTGTGCGTGTGTGTTGGTTTGTAAATGTTTAAGTTGTCTGTCGTAAACTAGAGAGGTTGGTTGATGTTTTTTTATAGTTGTTGTTCTGTTTGTGTTTTAGTATAAATTGGCAGACATTGTGGGAGACAGCTCATAACAGAAAAAAAAAATACCATTCACACATACTCTTACATCAATTTTCAAAAACGCACTTATACATATTGAAAGTGTTGCTTTAGTTTGGTTTGGCTTAGCATCATCATATCCTTGTTGTAAATTTAAAGAATCTATTATTATTTCTATTCTCCCTATTTTGCAGCCTTTCTTCTTTACAATATGAATAAAATGTTTTATATAGAAAAAACAACAACAAGAAAATGTAACAGAGGGATGGATGATTGGTTGGTTATGTTGGAAAAGTAGCTTCTTCTGCTTCTACAATTTTATTGTCATCATCATCATTTCATTTTGTGCTATTTTGATTCTATTCTATGGTATCTCCCTCTGTTGTTCTATTCTGAGGGAATTGTGGTTTATAGTTATTTGAATTAGTTGGTAATACTTAAGGGAATTTAAACGAACAATGAATGTGTATCAAGTATAAATATTTTACATGTTTGTATAAAGATTTTATTTCAATATCTTCTCACTAACAAACATACCAATAAGTTTAGTTAAAAATATTCATACGTTTTTAAGAATAATAAAAATGGGAGGAAAAAAATGAAGAGTTTTTTTGATTGAGTACGTGAAGATTTAACAAAATGTTAAAAATAAAATACAATTTTAATTCTAGAAAATCATTTTGTTAAGAGTAAACCATTAAAACAAACAAGAGTTAAAATTTAAAACTAAAATTTTCCATTAAAAAAAGAAAAAATCAAAAATTAAATGTTTATTATCATCTTAAGGCCTTTGCTGCTCTTCAATTTGTGTTGTTATATAAAAACTTTTTACTATGACACTGTTAATTAAGATGTCCTTGTTATTCCTTTCCTGCGCTTACAATTTTCTTGAGTTGGTTTTTAATTTTATTTGCTTTTTAATTTAAGAAATATAATAAAAATCTGTAAAAAGCAAAAAAATGAAAAACAAAAGTGTACAACGGCTATTCCATTTATTTTATTTTTTTTCTTTTGCTTATCGCCATGGGGGATCCTTTCTTCCTTGTCATCATTTTGCTCTTTTTTCATTATGTAGTTTTTTTTTTTCTATGTCATAAACATTCCACCAAATTGAAATGCTCTTGTAACTATGAAGTCCTCATACATTTGGAGTGCTCTGTGGTTTACAATTTTCTAACAATTTCTTTTGGTTTTCTCCTGCTATATTTTTTATTCTTCTTCTTCTTCTTTGTTTTCTTAATAAAAATTACTCTACATAAATTCTATTTTAATGTTCATGTACATGATCCCGCTTGTGGCCGTAGTCAGTTTATTACCTTATATTTTAAGAGGAACAACTAAAGAAAAATGTTTCAAGTTTTTAACGACCAAAGTTACGAAAGTTTTCTATTTACTATTAAGAATTTAGTTTTTCAATATTAACATTTATCCGATAAGAGAGAGAGAGAGATTTTTTATAATAAAAGAAATTTATTACTAAAGAGAAATAATTTAATGTAGATTAAATCTAAAAATTCATATAATTTTCATACAAACTAAACAAAATTGTCCAAAGAAGTATTGAAATTTCTTTTCACAATTTAAATAACATTTGCTAAAGAAAATTTACCATAAACTAAGAAATATTTTCTATAGAAAATTAGACACAAACTGAGCAATATTTTCTATAGAAAATTTGTCATAAATTGAGCAATATTTTCTATAAAAAATGAGCAGTATTTTCTGTAGAAAAATTGTCAGAATTTAAGCATTATTTTCTACAGGAAATATGTTATAAACTGAACAAGTTTTCTATAGAAAAATTGTCAGATACAACTTTTTTAATAGAAAATTTGTCAGAAACTGAACAAATTGCCAGAAACTAAACGACTTTTTCAACAAAAAATTGCCAGAAACTAAACGACTTTTTCAACAAAAAATTGTCAGAAACTGAACAACTTTTTCTATAGAAAATTTATTAGAAGCTGAGTAATTTTTTCTATAGAAAATTTATTAAAAGCTGAGTAATTTTTTCTATAGAAAATTTATTAGATTAGATCAGAAAAATTTGTCCGAAACTGAACAATATTTTCTATAGAAAATTTGTCCGAAACTGAACAATATTTCCTATAGAAAATTTGTCCGAAACTGAACAATATTTTTTTATAGAAAATTTATCCGAAACTGAGCAATATTTTCTATAGAAAATTTGTCCGAAACTGAACAATATTTTTTTATAGAAAGTTTGTCCGAAACTGAGCAGTATTTTCTATAGAAAATTTGTCAGAAACTGAGCAATATTTTCTATAGAAAATTTGTCAGAAACTGAACAATATTTTCTATAGAAAATTTGTCAGAAACTGAACAATATTTTCTATAGAAAATTTATCCGAAACTGAGCAATATTTTCTATAGAAAATTTGTCCGAAACTGAGTGACATTTGCTTTGAAAAATAACGGCAGCTGAGCAACTTTTCTGTAGAAAGGTTTTAGAAATTCAAACCTTTTCGTAGGAAAACTGTTTTCTATAAAAAAATCTTACAGTCTGAACAACTAAAATACTTTTAAATTATGAGTCATGCATTAAATTCATTTTTGTTTTTTTTTATACTAAATATCTCCTACACTTAAACTGATTTATCTTATCTCAATAATTTATAAAAGGAGTTTGTTTACAAAATATTATCATACAAATAATTCAGTTAGTAAAAAACTAAAAAAATGCTAAAGTTTAAACGTAAAAGTTGTTGATTTTTTAGCAACATTTTATCAGTAATTTAATTTTCTTATAAAAAGATTTAAATTAGTTTTCTAAACGTCTGTATTCCAAAGAATTATCAAAAATTACACGACTATCAAAAAGGTCATATCATAAAGTTAAAAATCAAAGTGGAAAACTTTCAATCAAAGTTAACTTACGCAGCGTAGAAAAAAAAAAACGTCCTTATAAAGTGTATAAGCTAAAAGGGCATCATTGATTTAAAAAAGCACAATTTCTTAATGTTTCTGACAGTCTTGACAAATTTATTTTTCTTGTTTATTGAGTTGATTTCCGTCATTATTTTTATTATTTTATTTTTCTTCTTCTTGTTTTTCTATCGATAAGTACCATTCTAACCAATAAAATATTTGATAAGAAATGGTTTTCTTGTAAATTTTTTTTATCTTTCCCTGTTTTTTCCTCTTTTTTTTTTTTGCTAAAATCTTTTAACATATTTAGTTTGGCTGCGTAAATCTTTTATAATTTATTATTATGCTTGAATGAGTTTTATTGCACTATGACTTAATATACAAATATGGGGAAAAATAAATACTTACACATATCTTTCTATATAGATGTGTATGTGTATATGTATATGTTCGACATAATAACAATATCAGCAGTAGTATAAGATAACATTTTAACCCAAGTCAGCATAAATATTTTGTTTTTGTACCACAAAAACTTTATTGAGAGGTTAATATATTTTGATGATTTCCAAAAAATAAAACAAAACATTGAAGATTAGTTAAAGTTATTTAACAATTTAATAAAACTATGGAAAATATATCAAAAAGAAATATGTTTTCTTACTTAAAAAAAAATGTCAATTTCTTACAAAAATTTCTTTAGCTTCAGACAAATTTTTTATGATATTCAGAGATCGTTACTCAGTTACTAATATATTTTCTGTAAAAATTTTGTTACGTTTATGACGATTCTTTTATAGAAAATCTTATTCGGATTCGGACAAATTTTATATAGAAAATTTTACTCAGATTCTGACGAGTTTCCTGCAGAAAATCTTACTCGGATTCGAACAAATTTTCTATAGAAAATCTTCATCCGATTCTAACAAATTTTTTATAGAAAATTTTTCTCGGATTCTGACAGATTTTCTATAGAAAATCTTACTCGGATTCAGTTTGTGACAAATTTCCATAGAAAATATTGCTCAGTTTGTAACAAATTTCCATAGAAAATACTACTCAGCTTGTGACAAATTTTCTATAGGAAATAATGCTGAGCTTGTGACCAATTTCCTATAGGAAATAATGCTCAGCTTGTGACCAATTTCCTATAGAAAATATTGCTCAGTTTGTGACAAATTTTCTATAGAAAATATTGCTCAATTTGTGACAAATTTTCTATAGAAAATATTGCTCAATTTGTGACAAATTTTCTATAGAAAATATTGCCTCAGTTTGAGACAAATTTCTATTTAAATATTGCTCGTCTTTTAGCAAATTTTCTATAGAAAATGATGGCTTTGATTGTGAGTAATTTTCTATAGAAAATGTTATGCTGTTTGTGAGAAAATAATCTGTAGAAATGTTGGTGCAGTTTTCTGACAAATTTTCTATAAGGAAATAGTTGTTTAAGATTATGACCAAATTTCCCAAAAGAAATATTGTTCAGTTTGGTGACAAATTTTCTGTAGAAAAAATTATTTAGTTTCATTAGAATGTTTTTTAATAATATTTTGTGTATACGAGAGAGTTTGTCCCTTTCTTTTATATATAATACCTTAAGAGAATTAATTTCGATATATACTTTTCCTCCTTTTTGCTTTACAATTTCTTAAGCGCCTTAATCTGTCGCCCAAAACATTTAATTTATTTCCGCTTAAATGCAGTTTTAATATCAAATTCCCTATAGAAAATTTAGAAAATATACTAAACATTTATTTTTCAAAAATTAACATAACAAATTGTGCCTCTTTAAGTTCGCTACAAACCAAAAATGAAATTATACTATTGAAAAAGGGACAACACAAGAATCGCAAAAAGTTTTTTTTTTTTTTTTTTTGTTTTCCTTTGAATTGTAAAACTTTCAAAACGACAGAATTGAATTAAAGTAAAGATGAATCAAAACTTAGCAACGAACAAGAGAAACTTTAAAGATTAAGTAAAAGAAATTTTTGCTGAAAATAGATTTCGAATTAAAGCAAAGAAATAGTTTTGTGTGGCGTTTGAAAGTAGTAGCATAGTTATTAAATTAAGAGCCAAAAAGAAGAGAAACATTTTTATTTTATTGAATTTCCCATAATTTTGTTTGGGGAATTTGTTGTTGTTGTTTTTTTTTTTGGTGTTGTCTTAAAATCGAAATAAAAGAAAAAAGAAATAAACAACGTGACAACAGTACCAAGCACATGGAATATTGTTGGCCAAGGCAAAAGGAGGGAAAACAAACTGAAATAATATCAAAAAAAAAAAAAAAATATTGTGTAAGGACACATTTGTTGGCTACTGACACGAAAACACAAATAACGCAGTCCTATACATACACACTTACACAAAATACACATGGAACAAATAATACAAAAAAAGGAAAAGAAAACCCAAAATAGGAACATACATGCGCACAACACAGCAAACATTAACACAAAAAACCAAATACATATACATTTACACACATATATATTTCGTTAAAACATACATATAAAAAAACGATGAGCCTCAATGAATTTTTTGCTTTTAAAACACACACACATCCATACTTAAGCAAACACTCACTGACAACGCTTACAATTCTAAAAACTGTAGCATAACATAGGGAGTCTACTTTTCTCTCTATTCTATTGTGTTTGTATGCTTGTTCTTTAATTAAATTGAATGAATTCGTACGTTCATACGATTACGAATATAGAATTGTACGTACGAACGAACAAGCTAACGAATAAATGTCTGTGTGTATGTGTTTATTTTTAAAGGTTAAAATAATTTATATTCAAAAAAGTCTTATTTTAGTTTTAATGTGAAATTATTTTAAGCCCATAAACCAACCGTAGTTGTATTTTATTTTATATCTTTTACTCTGGTTTCTTTCTAATACAACAAGACAAGAAGACAAGATTTTTGGGAAAATGAAAACTTTTTCCGTTTATACATTTTTTTTTTTTTTTTTTTTTTTTTCATCTTAAATCTTC
>MINK01188723.1:0-13476 GCA_001735545.1 Phormia regina
TAATTTTACACGTATTTAAAATGTAAATACTTTTTTTTAAACTTACCCCGTTCTTATGGCAATTTTAACAAAACCTTTACGATTTTTCAAAACCAATGCATAGTTTCTGGGATGAGCATACAATGATTCTTGTGCTCCTCCCACTAAAACAGCAACTGCATTCGATGTAAAACCATCTTGATTGTCTTTGTGTTTGGGATCATTGGATCTGGTGAGATAATGTGTTAAAGATTCCTTGGAACATGATACTAAACCCAATATACGACAAACTTCACGCATAAAGGGTATATAAAAATTCATATCAAGTGTGGCAATTTTAGGACGTATACCGGGAAATAATTCCAACCATTTGCCAATATTGTTGCCCATGTTAACGGAAACACCAGTACTGTAAGAAATGAAAATAAAAAAAATGTTAAAAAACTTAAAGTTTTACAGATAATTCCTTTAAAATAATAATGTAATTTTATGTTTGCCCTAAGATGGGACTTAAAAATACATTATTTAGGTATAAAAAAGTATATTTTTTTAAAAAAATTTATACAAGTATTATTTATTTATTAAAATTAACGTTGAATATAGATATTAATAATTTACAAAAAAATTAAAATGTAATTTGATCGCAGAATTTCTTAAAGGACTTATAATTTTACATTTTGCTGTAGTTTTTAAATAATAAAGTTAATATTTAAACTTTAATAAAATTAAAACTAATAGTGATATTTTGTTGAAATTTTAGTATAATGTAAATAAACTCATTATAAAATCAAAGAATTAAAAAATGTCCACTTCTTTTATTTAAAAATACCCAAAATCTAATAAAATAACGTTTTAAAAAATAAAATTTTTTAAGGTTCTAACTTCAAATTAATATAACTTTTTAACGGATTTATATATCATATTAATATCTTCTATCTAACCACCGTCAACTTTTTAAAATTCCATATTATACGTTACATATAGTAGGCGGATTACATACATTTTTTATTTCCGAGTTGCGACTTGAGTACATAAATAAAAAATAAAGCAATAAATTCCAAAACTAACAAGATTTGGATAGGGTTCGTGGGCAGAACTTTGTCCAAAAATCCTACGGATTTACTACTTTACACGCGTTTACATTAAGATTTCTTTCGAAAACATTAAAAAAATGATAAAACCTTGAACAAAAAACTTATTTATTCACTGAATAAATATTGCCACCTTTTTGAAAAAAATCCAAAAAATGTTAATTTTTTTTAAGTTTTAAGGGGCACTTCTCCCTGGCTTGCTAGGGGTCTGTACTCAATTCAATGTAAAATTTTATTGAGATAACTTTAAAGGTTCTTTAGCTACTGAATTATTTCCAAAAAAGTGTTTACGAACCACTGTGCGATTTTACACTATTTCAATGCCCAATTTACCTTATATGAGATATAAATTTCAGCCAAATTTCTTCCTCCTAGTTGTTTCCCTCCGAGTCCTATCCTACTCTTATAGCCGAGCTAAACATTGGACCGAAGTATGGACAGATAGACTCAAAATCTTACCAGGACCCAGAAAACATATATGTACATTATGACATAAAGATATTGATATAAATCTCAACATTGTTTGGCATGTCCAATCCATCGACATAATTATATGAGATAAATATCCTGCTTTCAACAGACAGACATAGCATCTTAGACAGACTCAGAATCTTACCAGGACCCAGAAAATAAATACATTATGACATTTTAAGTGTGCATATTTTGGTAAAAATATCAACCTTGTTTGACATATGAAAATCCATCTCGTGAAGGAGGAAGAACAAATTTTTTCTATAAATAACTTTTTATATTCAAAAATATTATGAGCAGGGACCGTAACGATTATGAGTTTTATAATAAAAAATTTGATTTTATGATTATTTTTTACTTTTAATTTTTGCTAAAAAAAATATTAATAATTTTTTATTTTTATTTTTTTGTAAAATACTTCCCCTCACTTTAAAAAATTTGTCATGTAAATTGTTTTTGTTTTTCAAAATTTTTTATGAAAATTTTTTCAACGTGAGGTGAAACGATTTATGACATAAGGAGGTTATTTTTTATTTTTACTCAAATTATAATGATTATTTTTTGACTTCTATTTTTTTGCTCGAAAAAATATTTTTTATTTAAAAAAAATCAAAAAAATAAAAGTTTATTACAATAATTCGAAATCGCTACCTAAAATAATGATAATAGTGTTCTATAATATATTTCTAAAATTTTTAGAACCATTTTATTTTTTTAGCTTAAATATTTATAAAAATCATTATTTACAGTCCCTGGCTATGAGTAATAATATAATAAATAAACAAAAAATAAATACATTTAAATAAAAGTTCTTTTTATAATTATCAAATAATATTTCACTATTAAGTATAAAGCAATAATTATGTTTTCATATTAAAAAATAAATATTTTATAAGAAAAAAACATCTACATAGATTAAAACGAATTAAAAAATAATATTTTTAAAACACTATTATGTATTTAACAATAATTATGTTTCCATGTTCAACATCTGTGTTTTTTTTTAATGCATGAAACTAAACTTAATATTTGATAAGATTTTACTTAACCTTTGAACTGATATATATGATTTTGACTATTAAAAAACATAAAACATAAAACATTTTTTTTCCGATAAGAACAATATTAATAATAAATAATTATAATAAATGTCTTTATGTTAAAGTTCATTTTAAAAAGTACATTATGTTGCAATTAAATGCAGATTTAAACGGAAGTTCTTTCACTGACTTTTAGTTGACCCGATAATAGATGTTTACAGTCAACTATGTGATAATGTTTAATTTAAAAAAATCCAAAATGTTCTTTTTATAAAACTTAAAGTTTCTTTAAATTTTAAGGCATGCAGAAATTTTTAATATTATTAATTTGTTGATAATATATAGAAAATTTTAATAATTTTTGAGATTTAATTTTTAATACTGATATTTCATTTTATTTTAAACAATTGAAGTTTTATTTCAATAAATTTATAGTCTCATTTAAAACAGAGTGATTAATAATAAATTGTTTGTTTTATTATTGACATTAAGTGTGTTTACAGCAAGTATTTTATGAATCATTCTGTTATAAACTGGATGACTACATGAATTTTAAAATTCTTTTCGTTTTGAACACTTTTCAAGAGTTACAAAAACAAATCTTAAAGCAAAAAAAAAAACTTTTTATTTTTCAAACAAAATAATTATCTTTAATGGTCAAAATGTATTTTTATTTGTTGAAGAAAAATATGTAAGGGATTTTTATTTTTTTAATATAAATATCCATTATGATGAAAATAATAAATATCTTTAAAAATAAATATCCCCAACAGTAACTTGGTAATGGCATGTAATTACGAATGCAGTTACTTTTTATTGATAACATTACATGAAAGTAGATTAGTAACTACTTACTTTTAACCTGATATGTATTCAATTGATTGAGATCAGATTTTGGAAATGTTATTTTTTATCAAACTTTTCATTTAAATTATAAAAATTATATACTTTTTATATACATTAATTACAATAGTTTTGACAATTCAGTTTTAAATTATAATCTTTAATTATTAAATAGCTTCAAAGTAATTAGTTTCTATAAAGACATTTAGATAATGACTTTCTGAAACGCCTACTGGTAATAATATATAATAAGTAGTTGCCTCTAATGTAGGAGGGATGTCAATTACTAAAAAATAATTGTGTTTGTGAGAGAGAAAAAATGCACTTAAAGAAAAGATGGGTTTAATACAGGCGCGGCTCCACGGGGAGAGAAAAAAGGAAATTTCCCTCCCCAAAATCAAAACGCTCAATGGAAAATCTGTACTAAATCATACAATTTAAGGAAATAGTTAAAAAAAATCATTCTATTTTCCTCCCCCCAAAAGCTTGATCTGGATTCGCGCCTGGTTTAATAAATAAAATACGTCCGTTATACATAGTTCTTCATACATCAATAAAATTTATTTTTTATATACTTTCGCTTTCTTTTCCCCCACTTCATACCAAAACATTAACATTAAAGAAATTGATTACCAAACAATTAATTTCGATAATTTTTTGCAGTGCATTTTATACTCATTGCACTCTTAGCAACGATTAAATGAAAGAGCTTAAGAATTCGTGTGAACTCAGCCAGCACAATTGTGCTATGAAATTGACATCCCTACTCTAATGTCATTACTGTTTTAAAATAATGAGTTATTCATCTAATGTGTGTGAAGAGCCATTATAGTAGCTTATTAACTCATTACATGTCAAGCAAAGTTTTTGCTGGGTCAGTATGGAAAAAATTTCGAATAATTACTTTTTTATTACTTTTGTTTCAAAAATATATATTTTTTATTCAATGAAATTGTTGTTGTTTAAATTTTTTTCAACCGATGAAAAAAGTTCAAAATTATTTTCAATTTTTGTAATAAAAATCATAAAAAATATTTATATTTTTTTCGATCATCATAAACAAAATTAAACTAGTGATGAAATTAAAAAAAAATTATGATGGATTTTTATAATTTTTTTGTATATTAAAAATTTTTCGATTGAAATAAAAATAAAAAGATCGTTTTTTTAGTATTAAAATCTGTTCTTTTGGTAAAATGGAACAAATATAAAATCAAAATCAGAAGTTAAAATAAATTAAATTTAGCATTTTAATAAAACATTTTAAATAAAAAATATTTTAAATATAAAATATTTTAAATAAAAAATATTTTAATATAAAATTTGTTCTATTACTAATACTAATAAATGAAAACTCAATCGCTAGTATAAAAAATTTGTAAATCATCGTACCGTTATTTATTAGTCAGTATTATTTATTCAAAATTTATAATACCCCCAGCAACTAAATTTAAATACTTCAAACAAAAACAAAAATAATCTTAAAAAATGTGCATTCATTCATCTAATTTATTTAATAATAATTTTGTTGATAAGAAAAACATGGATTTTTTTCTAATTGATTGAAAATTAGTCATAAGTAAAATAATGAAAGAATAATATATATAATATAAAAGAATTGAACCAATATTCTTATGATTGGGGACTGACCAAATTTTAGTATAATAACACTGTTCGGCCAAAAAAAAAAATAATAATTTAATTTATATATGGACTAGATAGAGTTCTACATGCCAAGATCGAAATTTTTATAGGCGAGTCTAATATCGCGTCCTAAATTACTGGAGTATTTTTCAAAATAACCCGAGAACGTTATACTCGGTTTATAAAAAAAACACCCAAAAATGTGGAATGTAAATTTTTATCCACTATATATTTTAAAAGATATTTCGAAATAAATGTCAGATTTTTTTTGCGCGCTAAAATTTCTATCTAAAAGTGAAAACATCAAAAATGTTTCAGTTTATCATCATAATCTGAAAGCTGGTTAAACTATGAGTAAATAAAGCCACGTATCATCAAATATTCATTGATTTGAGATAATTCACAGTTAAGTTAAAATACTCATGCATACCTACAGTTAAGTGGAGATGCTCTAGCGGGCAAAAAAATGTTTTTTGTCTTAAAAAAAAAAAACTAGGTGAGGTAGATGGAATTTAATGTGCTAAATAAGAATCAGCTTTCACTTGTTTTCTATCACGTATTACTTTTTTCTTTTGGTGTGTATGACTACAATGACCCCGCTTTTAGGTAGTCACACTTTTATTAATCGGGAACAGTTTGTCCAATTAGGATAAATTAAACTCCAATAGATTATCATTGAGTTGAATTTACAAAATTTTTTGTTCAGTTAATATTTCCGAAGTAGATTAAAAAAAATAAAAAATAAATCGTTAAAATGTTGATCCATAACTCTGAAATTTTTTAGTCAATAAAAAATATTGTGGACACACCATGAAGACTATTGCAGTTATAGTCAAAATTGTACAAACAATTCTCGAATATTATAGTGTGACCGCTGAATAAGGTGATGATATTAGTCATGACCATTAAAAATCAGCACGTGATAGAAAAATAGTGAATGCAGATTCTTGTTTAAATTGTCAAAATCTATTTCTGAATATTTTTGTAAACTTATTTCAAAATAACTTCGAAACTATTGAGAACATAAAAAATGAAGTTTGGATGATTTGAAGATATTTTTATTACGCATCAGTTTGAGTATAACTTATGTCAATTGTTCATACTGTTCTTGACTTAGGAGGAAATAAACTAGATAAATGCCCATACTAGGGCAAAAATATTTGGCAAGCCCATAAAAAATAAAAAAATCCCCAGACCTGATGCAAAAAAAACTGAAAGCAGATTCGTATTTAGCACATCAAAATGTATCAAATTGAACTATTCATCTTTGGGGGAAAACATTTTTTTTCGACCCGAGTAATTGGTCTCATAAGAGAACAATTAATTCCGAAACAAAACAGTTTAATTGGTTTAAAATTTTCATATTTTCATTTTAAAAAACTTACCCCATTATACCATGTGGAAAACTGGCTAATAAATAATTACGATTTGGTTTCAGTTCCGCAGTTTTTATCAATTCAACGGGAAAATAAGCACGTAAATGATTCGATATAAAATTATTACGTAAAAGAACGCAGCTGTAATGTAATAATAAACACTGTAATATTAAGCACGATAACTGAAGTATATTTAAGTGTAAGTCCCTACATACCCATTGCCTTTAACAGCTGAATAAAGTATTTTATGATCAAATATTATATAAGCCAAATATACCAACAAAAGCGCACGACCTATATAATTCAAATATATCTACAAAAATAAGGAAATAATTTAAATTCGTAATTTCATTTCATTTAATTTAAATGAATTTTCTAACAAACTCACTGTCAAAAGAACTGCCAATAACATACAGACCAAAGGTAAACCCAAAAAAACAAAAACATAAAAACCGGCCGCCAAAGTTTGTAAGCGACGGCGTAATGGTACATTAAGCGGTGCCCATTGTATATTTTTAATATATTTCAAAATTTCTTTATAAATTGCAATGAATTTTTTTACTTGTTTATCATTATCGAGAATATTTTCGGAAATTATTTGTGAGTTTTCCATTATTTGTTTATTGGTTTGTTGCTTTAAATTTTCCATTATTATTTTTATTTCTTTTTTATACGTTTATTTCTTAATAAATCATTAATTAAGTACGAAAATTATAAAATTAATTAAAATCATAAAACACTTTTTCACACTCTAGCACACAACACATTAAAAATAATAAAATGCTCTAAAATAATTAATACAACACAACAGTAATTTATTTTTCTGTTGTCCGTTCTTGTTCAAGTTCTAAATACTACTGAAATTATATGGAAATGAATATGTTTAGTTTTTTTTCTTTTTCTTTATAAATTTAAATATGATTGTAGGTCGCTCGCATGTTTATACTTTAGTTGAGATCACTTCATTAAAGTTCAATTTTAACCTTATCTAAGAACCTAATCTTATTTTGTCAAATTTTCATGTTCTTGTTGCTAAAATTTGCAAGAAAGAAAATCGAAAATTTTTATATCAACAAATAACAAATTAATAAATAAATAATTATGTATTATTACTTGCATTAAGAACTATATTTTTTTTTATTTTTATAACCTACACTAGTACACGTGGTGTAGGGTATAAGTAACTTAGTATTGATGTTTGCAATGTACAGTTAAAATATTGGGACCTCCACATTTAAAATATATATACCATTCGATTAAGAAACGTTTTCTGTATAGATTTAACGATATCCGTCCATCTGTCTAGTCTAGACAGTCCATGTAATGCTTTTAAACAATGTTTAGGTCATAATTTTAAAGATATCTTGCTGAAATGTGACTCAATTAATTCTATTCTATTTAAATTAATTATGATCTGTTCATAATTATTATTTATTAAAATTTAGGTACAAATAAGTGTAGGATATCATAATGTAGGACTTAACCAGCTATAACTTTCTTACTTTTTTGTTTATGAGTAAAATTATTTTCATACACATAAGTTTCCACAACATGATATATTGATATGATTAAGACTTTTTATAAATATATATACAGACAAATGAACATTGAGACTTGTTAGTTTTGTCTAGCCATTATCTATATAGTTATATAGTTTTTAATGTTGTTGTTATCGATAAGTGCCGACTCATTGTCACTATCATTTTATAAACATAATATTAGGGCGGGGTAGTTTCAATATTGGTACTTTTTTTTAAATAATAATAATGAGACTTTCTTAAGGATTTTATATTTTTCTGAAAGTTATTTACATGAAGATTTGTTTAAAGTAAAATGCGAGCTCAATCTTTTAATAGCGCTTACTATAAATCCTTCGGAATTTGAACTATTCTATATTGACATTTCTGTATTATAGCATAAAAATACCCTGAAACCAATATGTCAATAAAAACTCTGAAAAAATTCATTAAATTTATTGAATTTATTGCATAATTTTGATTTCAAAACAACATATTGTCTTAGGTTAATATAAAATTTGACCTACATTTTCATTAATTCAACTTATTTGTACACCTTTTTTGGATTAACACATTTATTGAATAAAATAATTTCTATTAATTACATTAATTTTAATAGACCTGTTAGGCACTTTTGATCTTATTCTTTTTTTTCAATTTAAATTATTTTCCTAAAGAATTGTACATATTTCACAGCTTTACTCCGAAAATGTTGACAGGACAAAAAAATATTTCCTGAAAATAAATTTAATCGTCATATTAAGTAATTTTATGTATCTAAATTTGAGAAACAGTTTCTGAGTTGTACAAGTGTGACCGCTAAATAAATGGGTTCACATAGTCATGCCCACGAGAAAAGAACATATTAGCTTTAGAAGAAAAATAAGAACAAATACTTATTTAGCCTTTAAATATAATAAACTAAAATGTACACAAAAATATAAAAAAGTTAGTTGATTCAATGAATTTGCTGCCTAATTTTGATTTAACGTAAAGGTACATTATGTCCATTTGATATTCATTTTATTTTAATTTAAATTATTATTCGAAAATAAGTGGCGAAAAAAATATACAAATATTTTCTGAAGAATAAGATATATTTTACTTTACTCCGAAAATATTAACCGGAGAAAAAAGAAGACTTTTTAAAAACAATTTTTATTGGCATATATTTTTGAGAAACAGTTTGCAAGTTAATCGAAATCAAGCCCACAAAAAAAGAATCAGTCCACGAAGAAAACTAAAAACTGATTTTCAAACAACTCGAAACAAATTATGCATATAACAAGAGCGAATCTACATAACCACGATTAACTTCCTCTAATTTTACATTATATTGGAGGTGGGTGGTAAAGTGGGCAGAGCACGCCCATTTATTGTTTCCGAATTTACATTGATTCTTGAACTATTTGAATACAATTTTGTTGAAGTTTCACGTAATATTAGAAGTGGGCGTTGATTTCCGAGTTTATATCGACTCTCAAACTATTTATACAAAATTTCGTTGTCGTAGATGCTTTTGTTGAAGAAATATCAATAGAAAAGTATGAACTTAAGTTACAACGTCGAAATGATTCCTTCAAATCAATATACCCCCCATCTTTTTGATGGTGAGTATAAAAATTAATTTAGAACAGTTGAAAATAACAGTAAAAAGGGGAAATATTAATCGAGCGTCCTACCAATCAGGAAAATCGACATCAGATCACCCTAGTAATGCTCTGTATTTAATATAGGGATGTCAAACACTAAAAATATAATTGTGTTTGTGAGAGCGTAAAAAAATGCACTTAAAGAAACAATGAGTTTAATACACAGTTAGGGACAAAACTATTTGTACACCCCATGCATTTCGTATATCTTCAATAATTTATAAAGAATAAAAAATTATTATATGTAGTTGGTTGCTTACCATGCATCAAGACAATTAACATTAATGTCTCGCTCCCAATCACTGACTTAAACGCCCCATCGAGCGGGTGTTTGGGGATATTTTGAAACGTAAAGGTCGCTACAAAGCACGTCCGAAGCAGGTAAGACTTAAAATTGGCTTTGAGGAAGCTGGAAGGAAAATATCTCCAGAAGAAACGAGAAATTTGGGTCAGAGTTACAGGGCCGTCGATAGAATGCAAAGACCCACAAAATATTAAATTTTTCCAATATAAGTATTATAAGTAGGTGTAGATTATACTGGGACAAATACTTTTGTCCCAATGAATTTTCATTATTTTGTAATTTTTTTAAATAATGTATTGGATATTATTATTTCTGTTTATAACTTAATTAAATAAAAATATATTAAAAATAATACTGCATACGACAATTTTAGAAGGATACGAAATATATGAGTGTACAAATAGTTTTGTCTCTAACTGTATGTATTTTTAAGAATTTTTAAATTCCGTTTTTTGAGATATTAAGCTATAATCTTTATATTTCCAATTTTGACCTTTGAACTTTCGAAGCATATAAATATTTTACTTGATTTTTTGGAGTCTGTGAAATTTTCTATTAAATGAAATAAAAATAAGAATTGAAAAATATATATTTTAGAAGTTATAAGCAACAAAGTGTGATCACTTCTGGATTTTTTTTTCGATTTTTGAAATGTCATATTTTTGGACCAGAAAGATTCTTTATTTAAACAAATTATGATTTGAGTAACATTTAAAATATTTAATATCAGTAGCGAATTTAATTAAAATCGGAGATATCAAATCCAAATATCTGTTTTTTGTCCGTTTTGATATGGAACACTCTAAGTTAAAATTATGAGTAAAATTGGCACTGTGTAAGCAGTGAAGATCGACGCTGCGAACTATGGCCCCAAAATACTAAACGAAAAATGTGGGACCATTTTATGGGAAATAATGAAATTATATCATTTGAAAATGAAGGTAAAATATGTTCCTTATCTATTTAATTTTTTTAAGAAAATAAGTACAAACCGTTCGAAAAGTTCTTTGGTGGTCGTTATCTTTCGAAATACCAAATTTGTCCCATATTTTATAAAAAAGTTTTCAAGAAAATCGTTAAAAAAAATTCGCCTTACGCAGAAAAAAATTTATACCATAATATTTCAATTAACACGGTTGTTCAATTTTGTATTAAAATTTAATAAATATATTAAAAAAAAAACTGAAATAAAAATCAAATTGAAGAAGATTTTATCTGTCATTTAAATTTTTAATTCATTCAATCATCCACTTACTCGATTTAATTAATTTTTTAATTGGATTCTTTTTCTGTTTTTAATATTTTACAGTTTTTAGGCCTTTATCCTGGAGCCACATTTCGCAGAGCAGAGAAAATCATTGTTACAATTTACATGATAACAGGATCCTGTTAAATAAAAAAAGTAAAATACCATTTATTCGATCAATGTTTACAACCCTAAATATATGCATTAGTTTTTCTATGTGCACTCCTTAGATAATTTTTTAGTCATTGACAATTGTATTAGATATAAAATTAAATATACAATAGTTAAAAAAGTTTTGTTTTTTTATTTTATTAGCTAAAAAAAGAATTACACAGATCAGTATAGAAAACATCATAAAGCAGCCAATAAGCAACACACCTTTAAGGTGACAAAGCCATAAATCCATTTTAAAGACCAAAGACCATATCATTTGTTTTTTTATTTTAAACCTCTAAAAATATTCTAGCAATTTTACTTTTATAAATTTAATTTAATTTAAAGTTCTCTTGAGCCATAAAAGGAGGCGTTTAAATATTTTCTTTTGCACAAACCTTTTAAAGGAGAAAAAAAAAACTCGAACTGTAGGAGGACATTAAGACAAGTTGATTCGGTTTAACATGTGACGTGTGCCCTGTGAAATAAGAATTCATCGTTTTTATTTTTATTTTTTTCTTCTTCCTTTTGTCTACTGCAAACATATTCATAGCTTTGGAAAAAAACTGTAACTAGTTTTTCTTTTATTTAGTTTAAAAGTTTTCCCTGGATATAGTGAAAAAAATCACTTTTACCTCTCATTGCATTTTTAACAAATTTCCCCTGGGTGGGTATTTTATACTTTTTTACGTTTATATATGTGTATGTGTGTGTATGAGTATGTATGTGCAAGTGAGTTGTATTGTATTTAAAGTACAAGAGCGTTGTCGGCCATTTGAGTTCAACTGCATGGAATATAGGATATGAAAGAGTTGAGTATGTTAAGGAAAAAAAAAAGCAGAAAAGAGAAGAATAAGCTACAAAAAAATAAAAATAAATTTAAAAGTTTAATATTTGATTTAATTTTATAAAGGAACTAGATGATAACTTAAGATTACTTTTGATAAATATAATTTTTATTTAAAAAATCAAGAGAATTAAGTTTATATTTAAACATAATTTGAAGTAAGCGCCTTTAAGTATGCTTTGGTTAATAAGTTACCCAGCTCTGCTTATGTCAAACTCTTTTTTCTTTTTCCTAAAAACAGCTAAAACAATATAAAAATTAAACCTGTTATTCCTTGAAAAAAATCTTGGTTTGTGTCATGGCAAATTTTCAATTGTCGTTAAGAGTTTTTTTTGCTTCCCTTTGCGTTTGTACAATTTAATTTTCATCATTTTCACAATATAAACTACTCACAGCTTAATAGAACGCATTTATCTTGGCCACAAGAACATAAAATACAACCTCTCTGGACAGTTTAAATGCAATATGTAAAGAAAATTGCAGGCAATATTCTTGCATTCTCACTCCTAGAAAGTGATTTTCAAAATAAAATCCCTATTTACTTTTTAGGGAACATTCTAGGCAGCCAGTATGATATCCTGCTGAGTTTTTGAGTTAGAAATAATTTTTCATGCTTACAACTGCATTTGAGTTTTGCGTGTAAACTATAAGTAGATAAAAACTTACCCTACACCCACAAATGTGAGCAGTGATTTTAAAAATATTTTTTGCGGAAAAATAAAAATGTAAACAAGAGGGGGAAATTTTTATTTTTACAAAACATTTTAAGAATCTGACCTAAACAGAATTTAACCGGAAGAAAGAAAGCAAGAAAAAAAAAACAAAATTTTAAACGCCCTTCACACATACAGATGAAATATTAATGTATGTAAGAATATATTCAATATATTCATGTGTTGAAAAGAAACCTTACAGTTCTTAAAAGTTTTAAATAGATAAAGCTTAGGTGATTTAAAAAATATATATGTTGCACAATGGGTTTGAAACGAAAATTTTTGAAAATAAATCTTTAACTTTTAATCGGCTAAATTGAATTTGTTTGAAACTTGGTACAGGCATAGCAGAGGAGTCTACAATGTTAAGCTTTGAAAGGGGTCACAATAAATTCCTCAGGGACGGAGTAAATGGGGCTAAAAGTGAAGTGCCTGTAACCTGCAACGATTTTAAATAGTTTTATATATTTTTGTAGGCCCTGATCAGACCTAAAAAGCATGTCTTATTTATCTCTTATAATTTTCAAGTTATTTGCGTTTAAGTTAACCCACAATTTACATGTTCTTGGTCCAGTCTTTTTCATATATATCATAGTATTT
>MINK01188724.1:2551-12596 GCA_001735545.1 Phormia regina
TATACGTACAAAATTTCGTTATCGTACATACTTTTATTTGATAGATATCGACAGAAAACTATAAAACAAAAAAATACAACAGACACCCTGTCTTTCTAATATTCAATCCATTCTGGAGGTGGGCGGTAAAGTGGGAGGAACACACCCAAGTGTGTACCATAATTTCATTATGGTATATGCTTTTGTTTAAGAGATATCANCAAATNAATGAAATGAAGCTACAATGGACACCCTGTGTTTCTAGTATTTTGCCTATATAGGAGATGGGCGGTAAAGTGGGCGGACCACGCCCATCATTAGTTTCCAAATTTATATTGACCCTCGAACTATCTGTACAAAATTTCGTTGACGTACATGCTTATTTCTTGGATATGTCAGCAAAGACTTTGAAATGGAGCTACAATGGATATCCTGTGTTTCTAGTACTTTGCCCATAAAGCAGGTCGTCGGGTAAAGTGGGCGGACCCTGGCATTTATTTGTTTTTGAGGTTATATTTGCCTTTGATCTATTTCTAAACCTTTTTTTCACATTTCTCTTTATATGGGAGGTGGGCGGTAAAGTGGGCGGACCACGCCCATTTCCGGTTTTCAAGTTTATATTGACCCCCAAACTTTGTGCACAAAATTTCGTTGTCATACATGGTTTTGTTTCAGAGATATCAACAAAAACCTGATTTTGCAGCACAGGGTGGTTCTAATATTTTGCCCATAACTTTGTTGTTTACTTACAGATTTTGCTCAAATTCAATTCCAAACAAACCTTGTATATGACAAATAACTGGGCCAAATTTCGTCTCCCTACGATTTTCCGTTCGAGCTCTATCCTGCTTTCAACAGACGGACGGACATGGCTAGATCGACTTAGAATCGAACCACGACCCAGAATATATAAGAAGGGGTCTTAAACGATTGTTTCAACATGTTACACACGGAATGACAAAATCAATTACAAAATCAAAGGTGGGTGGAATGTTCCAAAAATGCTGCTGAAACTACTATCAAATCTCGAATGAAAGTGTTACCAAAAAATTCTACAAGTTAAAATATTGTGGTTAGAAGGATAAAAAATATATTTTTCTATGATCTGTAGTATAATATCAATTAAACAGAAAAACATTAAAAACTCTAAGTAAATTGATAAGGAGTACCCAACAGACGACTCATTGGCGGAACTAAAGAGGCTGATTTCAAATCCCAACATTTCTGTCTTAACAACATTCTTTTCGTTTTCAGATTCGTGATTTGGAATTTTAGAAATTATAGACTAAAATCATATAAAATGGGTCAAATTCGGCAGGGTGTGTACCCTGTGAAGATGCCTTTTAGAAAAAATAATATTTTAGAAAAGAAAAACATAAATTTTTCTTAATATACACGGCAAGACCTTACAACTAAATTATTGCATTATTATGTTCAAAACTTAAAAAAAGAAAAACAATTTAAAAAAAATTTGTATTCAAAATTTTATTTGACATATTATTCCATACCATCACACCTCCTTTTAGCACATAATAATAAAACAAATTTTATATACATTTTCTTATAAAAAAAAATAAAACACTTTTAAAAATAATCTAAACCACGTACCTTTATTATGCCATCACTATTATGTATATAAGAAAAAATGTAAAGTATAGCACTATATTTCATTTTATTATACACGTCCACTTAACAGAACATCATATTTCCTTTTATTTTTCTATTATTATTTTTCCTTTAGATTTACTTTAAAGGGGATTTCATGTGACACCAGTTGAGCATATAAAATTTATAAAATGAATGTTCTCCATAGTATTCGTGTACCTTCAGGGTGATTTTTGTTTTAGTTTTTTTCTTTTTTTCTTTTGAATAAAACTATTTTTAAGGAAAACTAACTCTTATTATGTATAAATATTTTATTTGTTTTTTAGTTTGTTGGGTTTGTTTTTTTCTTTCTTCTTGTTTTCTTTTCGCTTTCAGCGTAATGTATAAAGTCTACAATGGAATGTCGTGTAAAGGGCACTGTGACGCTTAAGTGTTTTAAATTTAGAATTATATGTAAAGTATACGTCTAGATGGTCGATTGAAAAGATTAAATACTAAAGAGTTGCATAAGCATACTTACATACATACGTACATACAGATATTAATTCATGGATGGCTTCACTACAATATTTGCTTACTTAACAGAATTGTAAAAATATTTGTGTTGTACTCTACAAAGAAAGCAAGTATATTGTCACACAGTGGTTCCAAAACATAAATTGTGTAATTGGCGATTTTTTTAATAAATTTTGATGATGGGGTAAAGTTTAAAAGTTTTTAAATGATTGGGTAAAATATTTGTGCAAGTTTTTAGTATCGTTGGAAAGGTTATTATTTTAAAAAGAATGATAATATAAATGAGGAAAATTCGTTGCAATTCGTGCAATAATACCGGCCTCTCAATACCAGTTGAGTACCAATTGACACCTAATAGCCACCATAGTTCCTGTTAATTACCAATTGACACCTCCAGTTGGGAACCAATTTAACCAGTGAGAGCTAATGAACAATGAGCAATTCGCGCGCAGTAACAGTCTGCGGCTGAGCGATAAGTGGCAAAGACTATAAAACATGAGATAAGTAAAAGTAACCTGGGTTCGAGTCGGAGTGCCGCCATCGACATTAACAAAAAATTATAATTTGCAATTGAATTTATATAAAATCTATACTAATAAAGCTATCATTTTTACATAATATAAAGATAGAAAAGGATATAGTTGGTCAAGCTCTACCATATGCTATCCTACACCATTGCCCCCGTATACCTAAATTCGGAAAAGGGCCAATTATGTAGTTATACTTGTATAAGTGTAAAATAGAAAATATTCATACAAAATATTTTATCGATACTGAGATTCACATGTTTATATGAACTTTTGTATGATTGAGTCTTATATAGTAGGTATTGTCAATTATGGACCGATCTTCATAAAATTTTTCACCTTAATTTATACTTATAAAAATGTTATTTTTGTCGACTATTAAGTTGGTAATAAAATTTGTATGGGATTTATAAAGTGAATTTCGAAAAAGGGTTTTATATGGAAGCTATGATCAATTTTATATATATTTATAAGACTTATTTGTTTTAAATTTGATCAAAATATTTCCATTTTTAATATGGACATTTGCATGGGGGCCATGTTAAACAATGCGCCCATCATGACCAAATTCAGCAGGCTTCATCCTTGTGAAAAATAATAATAAATAATAATAACAATAATAATAAGAAATAATAATAATAATAATAATAATAATAATAATAATAATACTAATAATTATAACAATAATAATAATTATATGTACCTAATTTCATCAAATTAACTTTAAACTTTGGTCCGAAGGGAAGATAAATTGAAAAATATTCTTAAGACACAAGTTTTTAATAAAAATGTTATTTCGAATGTTTAATTAAAAATTCCAATTTAAGCCTGAATCTATTTACAAATGGAAAAACATATTTATACCAGAAAAGGCAAATAACTTATTTTTGATTTTTTAAACCAAAAAAGGTGTAACAACAAAAAGTGGTAAAAACTGATTCAAATACATCCTTGAGATCTTTATAGAGCATATTTTCATAAAGTGATATGATCACATTTTCGAAGTTCTCTAGATTTTGATTGAAAAGTTTTAAAAACATATTATTATAGATTTCTATACTGAATTCCCTTTGCAAATTCGATTTGAGAAAATAGACTAAAGTCAAAACTTTAATATGACTTATGTTAAGATACATTTCAGAAAAGTATAATATTTGTATATGTTTTTAAAGAAATTTTTAATTTAGAGAAAAAAGACATTTTTTCAGTTAAAAGATGACAAAAAAATCATTACAGATATTTCCAAAAATTGTCGATTCTGCCCCACTGTGCAATGGCGTCAAGAACTATTTCGATCGGTATACTTTAAGGTGGGGGTAGGGTGATTTTTTCTCTACGTTGCAATAATTGCACAAACACATAATACGCCAGCCAATTATTCTTAAAAGACGAATATAAATAGATCCCACTTTTTTATTCGAAATACCCAAAATTTCAGTTCGGGGAAAACTTGTTTAAAAAATTTATTTTTTTTAGTCTTATAAGAGGCATAGCTTATAAAATATTTTTTATGTCTTTAGCTAGAATATAGAGGTAAGCATTTTATTTCTTTTCAAATTTCGGTTTTGAAAGTTTTGAGCTCCACAAAAATTAAAATTAACGAAATTCTGATAAGACTAGCGCAGAGACCGTTACCTCAAGTATCCTAGGACTTATATTACATGCATTGGTATTAAGCATACTTTTTAAGATATTTAATAAATAAAGTAGGAATCTTTAAGTCATATTATAGTCGTCAACAACTATGATGACTTTGAAGTTCGTCCAGTTTGTGTCGTATAAAAAACAATAAAGACTATTTTCGGCAAATTTTACCCATTTATTTAAAAATTAGAATGCATAGGCAGGATAAGGCACGAACAGCTATAACTTTCTTAAATAAAGGCATGTACTATAGCGAAATTATAATGGGTCGATATAAACTTGGAAACAAAAACTGAATGATGAAAATTACCGTCCACCTCCCATATAAGGTAAGAGATCAAAAAAAAAAAAAAAATGTGTAAATAGTTCATGCACAAATGTTAAAACGGGAAAAATAGGCATGGTTTGCCCACTTTATCGCATACTTCTTATACAACATTTGCGCTTGTTTACATTTTGTTTTTGTTTAGAACACTTTTTACCGATTTTTGGTTATTGTTCAAACTATTTTCAAAAAAAAAAAGCCTTTTGGAAAGGTATTCAAATTATCTTTAAAATTGCTGGGCATAGTTAGCACAAATTATAACAGCTAGGTGGCGCAAAACTATTTTTTTAATAATACTGCATCAAAACACACTGTATTTGCAAATATTATGAGTTCATATGTTCAGTATAAATGCTCACAGATGGATTTTGTATAAAGTTGTCAAACATCATTTGGTCGAATTATGAAAATTTAAAGGTCAAAATTTTGATTTTCTTCAATAACCTTAAAATAACGGTAATTTTGTAAATAACGGAATTATGAAAAAGTTACAGAACAAAAGTTGCTGATGAAGCCCCAAGGAACTATTTTCATTTTAAAAATGTTTTTTTTTTTTCGCAAAATGTCAATTTTTGCATATTGCTAAATATATGTTTATGGTCACTAGAACCATTTTATTTTTTGTATTTTACAAAAATTACTACATTATTGATTTTGAGCCTGAGTAAAATTCAAAATTATTAATTATTAACTCATAGAAAATTCGAAAAAATATTCATCATTTAGAAAAATTATTACAAAATATTTTGAGTGTTAGAACCACTGTGTGATAAAGTATTTTTTTATTTCTTTAAAAAAATTCTAAATTTTGAAATCTTCTTAAATTGTTTTTATTCATGATTAAAAATATAAATTTTGCTTTAGTTTAATTTATTCATCATAAAGGTTAAGTACAACTGTCAATATTTCTGTAAGTAAGTTTCATAATAAATTTGCTTCCATTTGTCTATTATACAACAAAAGAAAAACAAATTTTTCATATAAATATTTCTTAATTTTATTGGAAAATTATATAAATAATTTTCTATTTGTTTACATAAAATTTATGTTTAATATTTTCTTTTATTTGGAAAAAGTTTTTTTTTATTGTAATGAACAGAGAGATTAAACTTTTATTTTAATCTTCTTGGTTTAAAAGTTAAAGTGAAAATTGTTTTTTAGGGGAATTGTTATGTTTGTTTTAAAGCATTTTAATTTTAGTTTTTTCAATTTCATGTTGATGAGTTGCAAAATGTATTTTTCTGCAAGTCGACTATGCGATTTAGTAAATTAAAAATGTCCATATTCCAAGAAATTGCATTGATAAATTAAAAAAAAAAGACGAACTTTGAGTGATTAAAAATATTTAAGAGTTAAAAAAAAATAATAATAGCGAAGAGTGGGTTTTAAACTTTTTTTATTTTAGCAAGAATTTCAATTAAATTATTTTTATCTTGGGTAAATTTATGCCATTTTTTGGGAGATTATTAATTTTTATGAAAATATAGCTGTGGCATGCAATTAAATGCTAAAGTGCTCTCGGCTTATTAATAGGAATTTTCGTTAAATTCTTTGCTTTAAGCATTTAATAATAATAATAACTATTTTAAACAGTTTTTGTATTTTTTCTTGTTTTCCTATTGTATTTATGTAAAGAGATTTTTTTTTTTTTTTTTTTTTTTTTGCAAAAACTAATTAATATTGTAGTTATTTCAATTGCAGTTTTATTTCAATATTAATTTTTCCTTGTTAACCAAATTCTAGATAATTTTAGACTGGAAGGCATATCGAGCCCTGACCGCCAAAATATCGTAACCGACAATATATTCAAAATACGTGTTTTGATATAAATCTATAATTTAGAATCAAGTGTCATTTCAGATTTATTGCTAAAGCAATTTTATCGTAAGTGACATTTTTCATACATATAACAATGTGTAAACAAACACAAAAATACTTCTCCTGTAAAGTTTTATTTTCTGCATTTACGACACTTTCACGGTTAGGGCTCGTTATGTCTACATGAAGTTATATGTTAAGATTAGTAATTTTTCGTTATATAAACATGGAAACAGATGTATCTATGTATAAAATAACAAAACCTTGTATAAATATATATAGAGGATAGTATAAGATAAAGTTTGAAATAGTGATCCAACACACACTGCAGAGGCGGAGCTAAGGAGACTCAAACTAGTGTACCTCTGACATACATTTATTTATAGCTTGTCGAATTTTTGTCCCCTTAGCTGCTCTTCTGAGGAATGTGATGTATACCCTCTCCCAAAATTAATATTATATGGTCCTCTGCTACGCCCTTATCTAATATCATGCAAATGCAATCAGCCGCTCAGAAGTTACAGTTTTTTTTTTTTTTTTTTTTTTTGTATAAAGACAACTCCAGGTAACAGTATCTCCCATATCAAATTTTGAAATTGGAACTGGCAACAAATCCAGAGAACGTATTACGTGACTGGTGACGAAACAGTACGTTTGACTTAACGCAAATTTTTTTGTAATAAATCTGTATCTCCAAAACAGGAGAGAAGATTTCATGAAAAATGTAAGTTTTTTAAACGCCTTTATTTTAATTGCATACAAAAACATGTTGGTATTAAATTTTCGCAATTATTTCTTATGTGGTGTATAAAATATATATCGATCTTACACTCCTACAAAAAATCATTTAAAAACCTTTGGAAATAAATTTTTGTTAAGTTTTCAAATTAAAAAAATATATAAAAACCAAAAAAAAAAAAAAAAAGAAAAANNCCTAAGAGATTAAAGGAAGTTATTAAAAAGAAAGGCTACTCCACAAAGTATTAAACTAATTGAACTGTTTTGTTTTAATATAAAGATGTGATGTTGTGTGAATAATTTTGTCCATTGAAAAACATACTTTCAATGACATTTTAAATTTTTTTCTTGTAATGTAAAGTAATTAGAATTATTTTTTCTTTATATTTAAATAAAGTAGTAAGTAAATATATAATTTTATAGAAAACAATATTGAGCAATGTCTTTTTATTTAAAAAATAAAAAATATTAAACATTATTTTGTCAGCTGTGTGAACACTTTTGTACGGCACTGTATATAGAACATTTACTTACTTCTCCATTTTAAAGGGAAAATAATATTTTTTTACCTATTATTATATATTTTACCGAATTTAATTTGGAAAACATTTTTTTCTTTTTTGTAAAACTGAACATTGCTTTAGAACTTATTAAACATTTTTCATTTTGAAAAATACTTATACCAGTTGTAGAGTATTTCTTAAAACTCGATTTAACAAAATAAGCTTTCAAAAATATTGAAAAATTTATTTCAACAAAAAATGTTGCATAAATTAACAAACTCGAGACTTTTTTTTTTGCACATTAAAATAAATATTTGTTGATGAGATTTGAAAAAAAAAAAAAACACACACACATACACATACACAACCTGTTATAACAATAAGGAGTATAACGTAACTTAAAAAATTCTAATTAATTAATATATTTTAATTGTAAATTTTAAACAAGTTTTTTTTTTAATTTTTAATAATATGTATTCTTAAATTCAAATGACTGGAATAACATAAATGGTTTATTAATAAACTTTGCATAAAATATTTAAACTTATTTTGAACTAATTAATCGAAGACAGTTCTTAATTAAAATTTATTACAATTTTGTTCTAAGTAATTATTCTAATTCAAAAGAAATTTTTAAAAAACTTTCTAATTCAAAACATATGCAAATTTAGAAAAATGCATATGATTATGACCTTTTTCGACTGCATGTTAATGTTTGTTAACACTTTAAGAGCAATTGAGAGGTATAAGCTACTTGTAACAGATTTTAAGGCTTTGATTTCTAACAATAATAAATATATACAGTTAGGGACAAAACTATTTGTACACCTCATATATTTCGTATACCTTCAATAGTTTATAAAGAATTTAAAATTGTCGTATGCAGTATTATTTTTAATATATTTTTATTTAATTAAGTTATAAAAAAAAATTAATATCCAACACATTATTTAAAAAAATACAAAATAATGAAAATTCATTGGGACAAAAGTATTTGTACATATAATCTACACCTACTTATAATACTTATATTGGAAAAATTTAATATTTTGTGGGTCCTCCTTTTGCATCTATCACGGCCTGTAATCTTCTGGGCATCGATCGGACCAAATTTCTCGTTTCATCTGGAGATATTTCCTTCCAGGCTTCCTCCAAAGCAATTTTAAGTTCATCCCTGCTTCGGACGTGCTTTGTAGCGACTTTACGTTTCAAAATATCCCAACAGTGCTCGATGGGGTTTAAGTCAGGTGATTGGGGAGGAGAATTAAGTTGTCTTGGTGCATGGTAAAGCAACCACTCCTTCACTGAACGCGCTGTATGTTTTGGGTCATTGTCCTGTTGGAATATCCAACTTTGGCCAAGACCCAAACCATCTACGGAATCCTTCAAATTGTCTTCCAATATACGTTTATATTGATGCTGGTCCATTACACCATCTATAAATACCATTCGCCCTACCCCACTGGCTGCTATTGCCCCCCATACCATAACACTTCCCCCACCATGTTTCACTGTTGGGGTCAAATTGTTAACATCTAACGCTGTATTTTTTTTTTGCGCCACACTTTTCCCCTGCTATCATTTCCGAAAAGATTGACTTTGGTTTCATCAGTAAACAAAACCCTATTCCAAAATTCTTCGTCCTTATCAATGTATCGTTTGGCAAACTCTAAACGCAAATGCTGTTTTTTTACTAATCAGCGGTTTCTTGCGGGGAATTCTACTTGCATATCCCGCAGAATGTAAGATCCTCCCTACTGTTTTTGGATGAACAATTGTTCCGGTAGTATTTGCGATTTGTTCCGCTAATTTTGCACGAGTTACTCTTGGATTTCTTGCCACTTCTTTTATCACCAAGTTCGCTTCCCGTCTGGAAACCTTTTTTGGCCGTCCAGTTCTTGGCACATTTTCAACAGATCCGCTGTTTTTATACTTGTTTACAATGTATTGTACTGTGGAATGTTGCAAATTTACTAAATTACTTATATTCCGGAGAGATTTTCCTTTTTTATGTTCATCAATAATTAAATTTTTAATATCCAAACTCAACTCTTTTCGCTTTCCCATTTTTGATGTGCTTATTATTCAAAACGTTAAAACCAACTTCTTATTTTTAAATTTTGAAACAAAAAAAGCAGTTATAACGAAATATCGTACAACACATTTATATACACCATTGTGATCGTTATGTGCTCGACTTTCTTATAGTACTATGCTTTTTAAATTTTTGATTTTTATTTTTTCGAGCAGAAATAAAAGTTATTTTTTGATTTTTATCATCTTTAAAATTAGTTATTAAGAAACTCCAAAAATATTTATCATCCCACAGATCGAACGCCTGTAGCTAGAGCAATGAAATGTAGAACTTAGGTGGGTCTTCCTTCATATAA
>MINK01188725.1:0-15342 GCA_001735545.1 Phormia regina
TAAAATCATTTATAATTTTAATTTTTAAATCTTCAGAAATTTTGACTTTAGCCATTTTGGTTAACTAAAAAATTATTTGAAATATTTTTTCTGTGTAATTTAATAAAAATAATTGGACTTCTATATTTTTTCCATTTATTAATATTATTTTTAAAACAATTTCTAATATTTTTGTTTTCTTTTATATTTTTAGTAAAATCTATTTGATAACTTGACATTGGCATTAAATCATTATTTGGCCACGTTTGGAATTTGAGGTAAGTTTTAAAAAGCTCATAATTAATTTAAACTTAAAACTGAAATGAGAAAATATCAAATAAAATGTCACTTATTAAAATGTATTTGGAGAAACCATATACCAAATGTTGAAAGAGGTTATAAACTCTGATTTTTATAACTAGACCTTAAGAATTTAAAAATGGCTTTAGTTTTTTGTAGCAATCTTGATTATTAATTTTTAATTTTAATTAATTTTTAATTTTAATTCGTTACTAATTAACTAAATTTCGAATTAATTTTTTTTACACAAAAAATTAAATGATATTCGTGTCAATTCAAATGAATTTGTTAAACATGAATTGCAATTCATTACTAATTCAAATGAATTTGTAGAATGAATTGAATCAATTTCAAGAGCAGATCTGAGGATAGTAAAAATGGAAATTCTCCTACCAAATTGAAAATATTGGGTACAAAAATTGAAAAATTTGCCCGGAACACGCGCCTAATCAAAGAAAACATATTGTTTGGAGTTTGTTTTTTTCAAAAAGAATTTGATTAATTGTATGTGTAATTGAATCATTAATTTGAATTGCAACTTTAATTTTTGTAACTAATTTTTAAATCATTCATTTGAATTGCAATTCGTTTTTCTAATTCATTTGAATTAATTAAAAACCGTTTCAATTCAAATGAATTGCAATTTACTTTGAAATATTCATTTGAATTAGAAACGAATTGCAATTCATTCTATAAATTTATTTGTTTTGGAAATAAATTGCAATTCATTTTTACCAAATTCATTTGAATTGACTCATATTTCATTCAAATAAGTTTTCTTTCTTTTCATTTCATTTTTTTTCTTCTTCAAAATTTACTAATTTAGTGCAAGTTAGGGTTCACACTTAGCAATTATTCTTGCCGCAATTTCGACTTTGTAGACGAGATGAAGAGAATGTAAAAGTTAAGTATTCTCTTCTTTTTCTCCTATAAACTCAGAATTGCGGCAAGAAAAATTGCTGTGTGTGAACCCGGGCTAATTTAGTGCAAGTTATGGTTCACACTTAGCAATTTTTCTTGCCGCAATTCTGACTTTGTTGGCGAGAGTGGTAAATAGAAATAAATCTTTAGTATTCTCTTCTGTTCTCTCTCCTATAAAATCAGAATCGCTCAAGAAAAATCTGCTATGTTTGAACCCGGGCCAAGAATGATTTGCGAATTATTTAAAAAATTCATTTACAGATCTGCTAAAAGCTAACGTGCTAACTCTATTTTAAGACAATCGATGTATTATTAATTCGATAAAAAATTGGGAACAAATTTAATATGCCTCTGGATTAAAAGTAAAATCTTTTGAATTAGAATTCGGTATAAATTTACATAAAAAATGTCATTTGGTTGGTTGCACGGTTAAATTACTAAAGACTTCTTCGAAAACATCCTATTAAAATTTGTTTTAAAGCTAGGCGCCTTCATCTTTCAAACTTGTTCATTGGAAACATATGATTGCTTTCTCCCCGCCAAAAAAGGACTTTCTCGTTTCATTTAATAATTTAAGTTAAAGGTCAAATATTGAGATTTTTTTATTTATTTATTTTATTTTTTTGGAAAAGAAAAGAAGATTGTGCTGTTTTTCTCTTTGTTGGAAAGTATGGGGATGTATTTCCTTCCTCGTTGGCATCTGTGTGTTAATCAATATTCGGTTCGAAGGACCATTAACGATTTACAATTAAAATTGCCCTGTTGTTTCTGTTTAGCAATATCGAACCGGGGTTTTGTGGGTTATATAATAATCATAATAATTTCTCGCCACAAATTATTATTAATGAACAGACAGGAAACGGTGTTATTGAAACACTATGTCATCAAAGAATTCTTTATTTTTGCAAGGAACTAAAAGAAGTTTATAAATAAATATAAAGCTGTTTTAATTTTAATAATAGATATTAAAACCTCCTCAAAAAAGCAATAATAAAAATTTTCGCGCTTATAATTTTTTTTTTTCTTTCATCAGGAGACTATTGACTTTTGTTAGTATGCATTCCAAAATTGTTAATTTAAAAATAAAAATGGTAGACAATCTTAGTAAAAACCCGAAAAAAGCAAAGAAACGATGTTCATAAACCCCCGCCTAAAGAAAAAAAAAGCAGCAGCAGCAAATAGACATAATGAGGGTTGTTTCAAACCCAAATAAAGAATTTAACGCGCACAAATCAAAGAAAAAAAAACAAATAAATCAACACATCGTATTCCACATATAACACAAAACTTAAGGTTTTTTTTTCCTTGAGACGAATTTATATATATTTTTTTCTCAGTTCCAATCTTTTGCGATCGTTTTTTATGCTGGCAAACAAGATAAAATCGTAAACAAGTTCATAACATTCAAGGACTTAAGGGGAATCTCTCTTAATTTTCAAACAAAACAAAGTTCATATGCTTGATGTTAGAAAAAAAAAAATATAAAATAATAATAAAGACTTATGATCGATGATAGATCATCATCAAATCATGAATTTTTACTTACATAATCTCATAATGATCTCCCATACACCAGCAATAGAGCCTAACTTTTTTAGGATATTTATTAGAACATTTTCATTTCACAAAAAATAAAAATTAGTTATATCCCACACAAACAAATCCTCCTAAAAAGGAAATCACAAAGTATTATTAAAAACAGCCGCTTGTTGGTTAGTGAGTGGTGTACTGTGATTGCTTATTTTATTTTTTTTGGTGTTTGAGCGTGTGTGAATGGTTCAGATTTTGCTACAGGTTTGTTGTTATATGTTTTGAATAAAGTCAGCCAGAACAGACAATAATAAAGAAATAGGAAATCTTTCAAGGCGGGTGTTTATATTATTTAACTTATTTGGCAAACAATGTATGTAGTTTGATGCGTCCCTTTGATTGTAAAACAAATATTATTTTTTCCCAAGAATTCACCGTCTTTTTATTTTTTTATATTTGTATTTTTTGTTTGATTGTAAATTTTGGCGAGTTGGAATTGGTAAGAATTTGAAAATAAATATTGCATTTATTATTGTATTGAATTATTGGCGCTAAGTCAGTCTAAGAAAAAGAGTTTTTTATGCACTGATGATATTAATGCTTGTTTAGGTATAAATGATGACTTATTTGTTTTGTATTTTATTTAAAAAAAAGAAATATTTTTTCTGGGAATTAAGGAAATTTTAAAATGACCAACAATATAATAATATTTTAAATTCTTTAGAATTTTGTTATGATTTCAATTTTTGATAGAATAGGCTTATGCACAATTCAAATACAAACGTATGTTATATTTCAAATATATATGAACTGTTTTTATTTCTTATGGATTCTTAAAGAAAGATTTTTGAGTTTTTTTTAATCTTGAGATGGAACAAGAAAAAGTTAAAGGGATCAAATGATCTGTAAATTTCATCCATTAAACAGGAAGGCGCTAAAGTTAGTCGTTTCGAACTAACATCAATGCTAATTTTGAGTGAATATTCTTTAAGTCGTGTAGCTAATCTTTTTTGGAGAATTTTTGTAAATAAACCTATAAATAAGATCTTGACAATATTCACAGATCGTCAATGTTGCTAGTGAGCGGACTATAAGTTAGATTTTTTAAGCAAACCATATTATTCGTGAGACTTTTTGAACTTTAGGCGATAGTAATTTTGCAAATGAAGTATAGCAGTGTAATTTAAATATTTGTTCCTATAAGTGGATAGAAATAATATTTATATTGGGGAAAATAAATAACAATTAGAACTTCCAGAAATAATTTAAAAACAACTAAAATAAGTAGAATTTTTGTCACTTAGACAATGATGAATTAGGAAGAACTATTTCCTAAATAAAAATTGCAAAGTCTTGCTGAAGACATGACAAAGTTATATTATGAGTACTTAACGATTACAAATGATCATCATCATGAGTTCTATAATAAACAAAGGAACGAATGATAATTTTCACAAATATTCCTGTGAAATATCTCACTAAATAAGACTTTTTGGCACTTAATCTACATATTCTGCAATCAATCTAAAGATTAAATATAATTAATAGTTTATCAAATATAATGTTAAACAATTCCAGAAAAATATTTTATATGTATCTTAAAAACGGCATATAGAGTCTAACTCTTGCGACACAAAAGAATGTCTTATTAAAGTGGTGTTCTATATCATCCAATTAACAACCAAGGTGTAGGCTATAGGTTCTTCACGTTAGCCCGGTCAAAATAAACAAGACTAAAGTACGGTACACTAGAGGTCCTAGAAGAATAGAATAGACAGAAGTGTGGAAAGATTTAGATTAGAGGAAAGAAAAAGAGCATTCGCTCGTGGTGAATGAACATAAGTGGAGCGAGAAAGGAGTGATGTAGTTGCCATACAGAAAAAAAAAAATCAGTAGAAGAATCTGTCACTGAAGTATAGACATCAAAGAGTCCATGGTGCTGGATTCAATCTGCCCTGAAACCAATCCACATTACCTCAAGAAACGAAATAAAGTTAATGCCACTTATTCTGCTGATCGAATAATCGGTGGAGACTAAATCACAACGAAAACTATCCTAGATAACGCAATCGAAGGTTTTACCAGAGGACAGGGCATGTAGACGTAGAGATGGAAAAATAGATTCAATTCCATCATAACCCCTCCCAACCGTATGGTTATTTATAAAACATAGCTTTCCAACTTTGCCCAAAAATCATAAATGCCGATTGGATTCCCAGTCTGTTGGCATGAAGTGAGCAATCCTAGCAATGTTCCTGAAACTAGTTGATACGAAATAGATTTCTAGTTGTTGTGTATAGGGAGACGCAAAAGGATGGGGATGATTAAGCTGCTACAAGCTGGGCCATATCATCCTCGTAATTTGGGCAATGTGGGTTCGATTTCACATCATAGTGTTTATGCCATGTCAACAAAATGAAAGTTCAATAAGACTATTTGTAGATTCAAGGGTAGGCCACAGAAACCAATATATGTTGGCCGTCCTGATAGGGTAAGTGCCTTGCTTGTTAACCTAGGCATCAGCAAAAAATGATTCCTATTCCAGGTAATTATAACATAAGTAGTAAATTAGTAAGAAAAAAAGAAATAAAATTTGCAGCTCTTCTGCGGCATAAAAAAACACTGAACTTCTAAATGGATAATGTACAAAACTCAAAAAAGGTATAATAAATTTGAATTGCACACAGCGTAATGCAAAAAATTTTATTTTAAACCTTTTTTTTTTTTTTTATTTTTATTAGAATAATTATAGGGAGCACACAATTATTATTATATAGTTTATTCAAAAAATATATTAAAAACAATTCAAGAACCATTTTTCATAAAATATCTTTAAAAACTGCATAAGGATCTAATTTAGCGACAAATGTTTTATCTACTGAGTTCTACTAACAACCAAGCATCCCAAAACTTTCGAAAATCTCTATATCCTGGTAAATTTATAACAATAGTGTAAATTGTAGAAAAAGAAAATAAAATTTGCAGCTTCTGCGTCTAAAAAAACTCTGAACAACTATAGGGATACTGTAAAAAACGCAAAAATGTATCATAAATATTAAATATGCACAGAGTATGCAAAAACATTTATTTTTAAACTGTTTTTTGGTTAAAATAATTATAGGATACACATATTTAAAAAACGTATGTTGCCTATTTCAAATTGTTTACACAACTAACACAAAGGGTACTTATGTAACACCATCTCTGGAAAAGTACAAATATTGAGGTATCTTCAGTTTTTGGTGAATATTTTAAAAATAACGGAAAGTTTTTAGGAATTTTTGCTGTTATTTTATTAAAATGAGTTCATCAACCAAAAATCAATTGTTTTACTTTTCACTTTAATATGATACGTTTTGCAATATTTTCAATAAAAGTTAGTGTTAGTCGTTTCGACTAACAAAGCCCTCAAAAAGTTAAAAATTTTGAAGCCCTTCCAGGGTTAAATCATAGGACATAGATTATAACATAGATATGAAGTTCAGTTGTCAAAAACCTAAGTCGATTGTCAATATAATAGAAACAATCAAAATGATTTTAATTGCAATATAAACAATTCGATTTTTTGTAAATTTCATTTTCGTAAATAAAGCATATCGTTGTTCTAGAAATTAAAATGTATTTTTTTGTTCTCTACGCTTTAAATATCAATAAAAATTACAATAAAAAAAAAAACAGACACAAATAACAATTGCTAATATAATATAAAATATAACACTCTATTAAAATAATTCCTTTTTTAATTTTTCTTCAAAATTTTTTATATTCTATATTCTTAATTATATTTACTTTATTATTTCCTTAACAGGATCTTAAACTATAAACTTCATCAAGCTCTTTTAAACCTATAAAAACTTGATAATAATGATGCTGCTTGACTCTGGCTGATATGATAATAACGTCTATCTATAAAAAGTAATATAAATTACTATTGCCTGGCCCTGGCTATACGACTAAAATAGCTGTCAAATAAAGTTGGGAAGTTATAAATACCAAAACAACTTAAGAAGAACATTTTTTTTTTGTTACCTGACCATAAAAATTTAATGGTAAAAATGTTACCAGTTTTTATTAACAATTTTTCTAAACACTTCTGCTTTTCTTAAGCATCAGCAAACTTGCTGCTAATGTCAACGCCAACGCCGCCGTTTCAAAAATTGATATTCTGTTTTTCTGCTTCTTTTAGATATGTACATACATATGTATGTACATACATAAGTGTATGTAAAAGTATTTGTTTGTTAAGAGGAATCATTGAATATTCCTTTTTTAGTGTATCCACTATTATATGTTGCTCATTTCTTTTTAGACTCTTTACCATCTTTAATACACTTAACAATATTAGTTTCATTTTAACGAGTGTTTAGATTAGTTTAATATTTTTTTTTTATATATAGTTCCACATCTTGAAAACTCTTTTTAAGAAGAACATTTCTGTGATCCTGTTATTATACATTATTTGTTAGTGTTGCGTGTTTTTGTGTTGTGTTCTTTAAACTTTGGGGAATTGAGACAATTAACTCTATATAAATAGAATTATTATTATTATTATTGTTGTAATTCACCCCTTTTTAATAATATTAATTCTTTCGTGTTTTTCGTGTGTAATCGCGTGCCGTTTCCATTTAAAGATTATTAATATATTTTTGTTATATTAAAAAAAAAAAATAATATCTATAATTCCCCCTTTTTCTATTTAATTTACAATTTTTATTATTATTTTGACTTTTTTGAAAGAGCTGTATGCATTTTCATGTTTTAATACCAGATCTTAATAAGAAACAAAATGAAAAACACTCGTGGTTATAATTAGAGGGGGACGGACTCCATTTTGTATTTTATTTTTAAGGGAAAATCTTTGAAAGGTAATTTAAGGAAAATATATTTAAGTTTAAAAGAATATTGAAAATAATTTTTAATAAAGAATTATTAAAAAATCAAGACCCTGAAATTTGGTGAATTTATATCAAAATTTTTTATAAATATATTTTTTTTCTTTTAATATTTTAAAAATTTTATTGGTTGAAAATATGCTTTAAATTCTTTAAATTGTATAAAAAATTTTATATTTATTACTTTATTTACCTGTTTTAGAATGACTTCTCTACAAGTCCTAAAATCCTTGTAATCAAAAGCTAATAAAAATCACGTTTTTTGTTACTAAGAAAAGAGAAATGAGTTTAAAATGGAGGGAAAAGCATTAAGTTTTCAATTTAAAAAAAAAGTATCAATCACAATAGTGTTCAAAAACGTTTTCTTAAAGGTGGATCATACGGTTTTAACGTTTTTGCGTTGAACACAATAGATATACCAAAGCAATCACAATACATAAATCTTTAAAACTATTTTAATTTTCGATAATTTGGAAACAGATTTCTTGTAACAATTGCAATTATTGTAGAAACAAATTAAAATGAGTTAAATCACGATAGATATCCCAGAACAATTAATCTACAATAATTTACTGTATCAATCACAATAAGTATCATAGAATTAGAGGGCTATTCTCGACCGAGTGATAAATAAAACAAATTTTGGCAAAAAGGCAAATTTTTCTATTCTGGCTTTGAAAAAAAAAATATTTAGTATAAATTTTTGGTGATAGTTGTCACCAAAGTATACAAAGTAGTCCGACTCTCTTTTTATAAAATTTCCCTCTCACACTTACGGGTACTGGTGTGAATTTGTGAGAGAACTTACTTTTTTACTAACATACTCATAGAGTTAGGTACCCCTGACAAAGAGTCGGAATACTTGTATATACTTTGTTTGTCACATTCATAAAAGTACATGATAATAAGTAATGACTGACAATTGTCATTAATTCGAGAATAGCACTGTTAATATTATTTATTACCTTTTTTTCCTATTAGTTGGTTAAAATTCGAATTTAATTTAAAGTTTTTAAAAAATTCCAATCGCAGTGAAAACAATCGAAAGGAATTATCAAAATCGTAAGATTAATTTTTAATAAATATTTAGTAATTTTTGATGTTCGTCCATTTGTAATATTTTGTCATTCGTATTGAAATTATAGTACAGAAACATTAATAAAGGAAATCAATAAAATTATTGATTCGAAATTTTTATTTCGGACGATTATTTTAAATATGAAAACTTAGGAGACTTATTATGAATATAGATATGCTATAAGCTTCTAAAAATTTAAGCAGACTTGATTTCTTTAATCGATTATTAATCTTAAAAGTATAAATATTTATACTTGATTTTGCTTGTAGGATTGTTAGCTTTAACCCTCCGTCATGCACATGTATCTGGCCAGATATTTGACGAATTTAACTGTGATTTAAATAAATTTCTAATTTGTGGATTTTTTCATCTATACATCGTATACGTTGCGTATGTATCTGGCCAGATACACATTTTGTATGAAGAATACTGTACTTTATTGGTATTTTTTATATATTTTTTTCTCTGCGTTTGTTTCTTTCAAATATTGAAAATCGAATGAACAACATTCACATCATTATTTTATAGCTACTAAATTTTATTGAAACAAACTTTATAACAACTATTTTTTTGAAATTAAACACAAAAATATTTTTTTTCTTGTTTTATTTCCTATTAACTTTTTATCTGCACGTGTAGGTGGTTTAAGAATAAAAAAAAAACTAGAAAATATATATCTATCTGGCGTGATAACAATATAACAATGTAATATTATCACTAAAATATCATATTTTTCATCTAAATGTACTGAAATACATAATGTATCTGGCCAGATACATACGTGACTATCAGAACATGTGTATGACGGGAGGGTTTAATATATTCATAGATCACAGAAAATTCAATTTTCTTTAATATTTGTTTTTAAATTTATTTCTCGTGAAAAATGGAAAATTTTAAAATAAATATTTTAATAACCTTATATTACATGATGATATTAAATTTGAGCTTTTTTTTAATGCATACTTATTAATGTTTTAAAATTTTAATCTATATTTAAAAATACTTCTTATTAAGTATCCCTATCATGGAAGACAATGTTTTCTTAGGAATTTCAAATATTTTCCACTTTTTTTTTTACACCACACAGCATCATCAGCAAGTCACACATTTTGGTCTTGCTTCTCCCCTCCCTCTTCTGCAGCTTTGTAGCTAAAAAATGCAGAAAACCGTTAAAATTCCAAATAATATTTTCTTTTTCTAATATTTTTCACATACTTTACATATAAGAAACATATATTCTGCTAAACGCTAATGTCATGGTATTACGCCCAACTCTTAAGATACATAGATACAAATACCAGTCAAAGATAATGCTACATTACAACAAATATTACTAATATTTTGTCATCATCATTTTATTGCACTAAAACCATCATCATCATCATGAGACAACCAACAAATAGTATTTCTTTAATGTTGAAAGTATTTAATAATAAACAACATTTTTTTTATATTTTCTTGGTTATGTTTAGATACCAATATTTTAATTTCAACTAACCAATAGCATCAATAAACAAACCACATATATTGTTTAATACATACTACATACACATATAAAAAAATACAATAACAACATTGGCTAGCTCAGCATCATCATCTTGAAATATTTTTCTTTTTTTATTCCTGGGTTTCAATTGCATACAAACCATTCCCCAGTCCTCTTTAAGTTGGAAAAAAATTCGCGCGCTAGAATTTCTGTATTTGTTTGTAGAAGAAGAGACTTCTTGCACAGTCTGGCCTGGTCTGGTCTGGTGTCTTCTTAACTTTAAAAATAAAACGTCTTTTTTCTTGTTTTGTTTTTCTTGAAAATAAAATAAAAAAAATCTTTAACTCTCGGTTCATTGTACGTATCGTACTATAAGCATTATAGCTCTTGAATGTTATATTATTTTTTTCTGGTTTAGAATTCTTAGAATTTTTGTATACCTCAACCACATTCCTGTTGTTGTCTTCTTTTTCATTTTTTCCATTTGCTTCATTTTTAGTAATTGCAAAATAACATAACAAAATTCTGGTCTTTCTGGATTTTTTTGTCTTGTTGTTGTAAACTTTACTCTGTCAGTTGGATGCTGAGCTTTGGCTATTGCTGCTGTTTATGCTGGGATTTTAAACAAAAATTATAAATTTATCCTTTGTTTCTTATTCAGGTCTTTAGTTTTTAGTTCATTTTTTATTTTATTTTTTAATTTCTTAAGAGTAAACACAAGTCTAGAAATTTTTTTTTTTTTGGCATATTTTTAAGGCAAACACAATACATTGTTTTTTTTTTCCTTTTGCGTTGGAGTTGTTGCTCTCAAAACAATTTGGCTTAAGTGGATAAGTGACATTCTTTTGGCTTTGACATTATTTAAAATTCTCTCAATGCTGCTTTCTATGTATGTGAGTTGTTTTAGACTGAGAACGTAGAGTTTACATTGGAATTTCTTCGTAGGGGAAAAATAATTAGAGATGTTTAATTTCTTTTTAAAATACACAACTTGAAAAATTTTAAAAGACCGAGAAGGACCTGAGAACAAAAAACTCCAGTTTGAAATATTTTATATTTTAGACTTTTGCTCAGGAGGGACAGTTATTGAGTAAACTGGCCGAAACGGACGATGACCTCTTGGGTTCGCCTAAAGACTCTCTCGTGGAGACGGGCGACGTGGAGAAACTAGGAACACGAAATCACTATGATTTCAGTTCACGCTCAGGAACAAGTCAAAGATCTTCCAGCATACGATGCGCCATCTGCACGAGTCCTGATCACTGACTCAAAATTAGTTCGGCAAGACGTGGTGAAACCTAGTGAAACTGCCGTCGTCGATAGCCGTACAAGGAAGGAGAGAGCTAAGAATGGCGTCAAAGCTTCCTTGATCTATCTTAATAAGATGGCCAAGAAAGATCTGTCGACATTCAGTTGTAGGGATAAGTGCCTTATTAAGAGGCATAGGAAGAGTGTCATTAGATTTGAAAGAATCTATGGCTTTAGAATAGCTATCTTGGGAATGTCTTATCCCGAGGGATTAAATGCGATGTTTGACGCCGTTTCGGAAAGTGCTCGTGAGAGTACAGGAACAGTGTCAGGTGTCGCATTGGAGTCTAAAATGTCAATGATAGCGGCCGACCAACTAAACCAATCACGTCTTCGGAACGAAACTGTGAAACCGACTATCATTGCCAAACAGGGGGCTGATCGTAAACCATCCGGCAATTCTGGTGTATCACACGATAGAGGTGTCAGACCTGGAGACGATCAACCTTCAACAAGCAAGAAAGATGCAGCAATCAACACTTCCAGCTCTCTTAAAGGTCTTCAAAAGAAAATGATAAAGAACGTTAGAAATGGGGTGGGCCAGCACCTTTCTACATCGAAAGTGACTGGTCAAAAGCCATCCAGCTCTCTTAAGGATCACCGAAAGGAGGTCGTTAAGAGAGCTAGATCTGGAGATGACAAGCCTTCTCCCTCAAAAAAGGCAAAGGAGTCGATTAAGCCGGCATATCTCCAGACTGCTGTCATAGACCGTGTTGATCCATATGGGAGGATTAGCACGGATTTATGAAGATTGATTGAAGACCGGATGAAGCATCCTTCAAAGGCGCGGACTGGTCAAAGGGTGTCAAAACTATTAATTGTGGAAATGAGAAATCGTTCGAATTTCTAAGGCCCACAATTGCCAAGTGCGGCAACCTTTGTCCAGAGGCGAAACTGCATGTGATACTTGCGCCAGAGTTAAATATTTAAATATGAGAAATAGAAACTTTGAATTTAAACTTTTTTTGTATTATTATATTTTCAAAACATTTCTTGTATTTAATTTAAATAAAATTTTCCTTTAATTAATTATTGTTACATTTTTTAATCAAATAATTAAACTCTTTTTTTCTACTCACGCTACATAATTCTGAGTTTATCTACATAAATGTGTTTTTTTTTTTATTTCCCCCAGCCTTTTACAGTAAAACATAATTGCATTTTTATGGGTTTTTTCTCATTCATATTTGTTTTTGTTGCTCCCTTTCTCTCTCTCCTGTTTATGAATTTTTATAAATTTTTTCAAGTTATGCTTTTTCATATTTTGTCCATGTTTTTATAGTAATTTTCATTTTAATGTTTTCATATTTATTTTTAATGTTTTGTTGTTTTCTCCTTCTTTATTTGCAGTTTTTCACATTTTCCAACAATTCGCGTGGATCGACGACCGACTCAAAAAAAAAAAAAAAATTGAAAACAAATAGAAAAAAGTGAGACGACGACCCAAACAACAATCATTCAACCAACCGGGCCAACAACACAACAACAAGAAGCAAAAAAAAGCACACGTTAACAACAAAAACAAGTCAGTCAACAACAATAACAACTACGACAACTTGGCAGAAAGTAAAGACACTAAAGAAACGTAAAAAAGCCTAATGTTTTGAAGCATAATAACAAAACACGCAAAACCACAATAACGCCAAGAAAAAAAACATACAACAAATAATCGAGAATACAAATAAAAAGAAACCTCTTGTTGGTTGTAAGCCTTTTTTTCAACACTTTAACCGGGAGAGGGCAATAACGTCTACGTCTAAATTCTCTATAATAGACATTTCTTTCCCTCCTCAGTATTACAAAAGTTTTTTTAAGGGATAAATAAAATAAGTAAAGTTGTTGTGTTACAACATCAACATTATCACTAGCAACAACAACAACAACAACGTATATTGAATGACTTCCCAATATTAATTTGCTAAACTGTATGTGACGTCTTTTAATGTATTATGTGGTAAAAAAAGGCTGATTATTATTTTGCTAAAGAAGAGGAAAATAAGTTTTTTTTTTAACAAAAAGGAATTATAATAAATCTTGTGTGTATTGTGTGTGTAATGTTAAGAATATAAGGGTATGTAAATAATGTAATTCTAATAATTCTGTGGGTAAAGTATAATAGAACATTATTATTACTATTTTAAGATTATTATTATTATTTTTTAAGCTGTGTAACAAAATTTCTTTGATTGGGATTAAGATAATTATGAAAAGCGAAAAAAAAGTTTTATAGGAAAATTAATAGATATAATGGAAAGAAAGAAATGTTTGAAAGAAATATGGCAACGATAACTTTACATAATTTCATTATTTATAATAAATCGTTATTTAAAAAAGGAAGTAAATAAAAATATTTGAATTTGGAAGTTCTCAACTTTTTGTTCCAGCTCAAGTTGTTTGAAAAACTTTAATACCCTGTTTTTATAAGACAAATGGAAAATTTGTCTCGTCAAAATGTATGGAAAACAACAAATAAATTTCAAATTTGAAATTTATTTGTTTCAATTTTTTCGTTTGTCTTATAGAAAGTGGGGATAAGTGTTCGAAATTAACTTAATAAAACGCTGAAAAATAAATATATATTTTTTTAAATATAATTTTTTTTACTACATAATAATGACGCATTTTCAACATTGTTTTTAGATCGAAAATTCTAAATTATCCTTGAATTTTTCTATTGTGATTAAAAATAATTTAGTTTCGTTTCAAATAAGATAAATTTTATAAGCGTTTTTATTAAATTTGAAAATTTTTTATTAAGTTCGAATCTATCGAACATGTTTCAAAGTTATATAAATTATTTTGAATATACAGTGACGGACAATACAATAGAATCACTACATATAAATTTAAGTAAATCAGTAAAACTGCAGAATTTCGTACAAAATTTTAAATTATTTCAGTATATATTAATGCCTATGTGGTGTACACAAAAAAAAAAAATAAAACTAAATTGAAAAAAATAACACATTCTTATGTTAAAAACTATGACAAATATAAAAAAACTACGCGACATAAAAATAGAATCAATAAGTCTTTATATTATTAAAAATTAAAGAACATCTTAAAAACGACGCATTATTCTTCTAATATTTTGTTGCATAACCATTATTTTTAATAACCAGCATCACATCTTCGTTCGCATGTAGAACGAGGAATAACGTACCAGATTTCCTGAATTATTTTTGGCATAGTTCCTCTTTGTTTTTTTTACTTTTTCAGGTCCAAGTTTATCTTTGACTATTTTTCATAGGTTTTCGATAGGATTTAAGTCAGGGGATTGCGAGGGTCATTTCATAATATCAATTTTGTTATCTGAAAACCACTTTTTCGCAGTGCTCTTTGGGTCGTTATCTTGCTAGAATACCCATTTTAAGGGCATACTCCATTCTGCATGTGGCTTCATAACATTTTTCAAAATATTTACGTACAGCTGCTTATCCATATTTTCCTTAATGCAGTAAATTGGACCAACGCCATTCCAAGAAAAGCCATCCCCATATCATAATATTTCCACCACAATTCATCAGCATTTTTGGATGTCTGACCCATGTTTTACCATCGCTACCAATCAAATTAATTTTTGTTTCATCCGTCCACAACACATTTCGCCACTTCTTTATATTTTCTAGACCACACCCAATGCTTATGCTTTTGGCAAATTTTTTTCTTGCTGCCACGTGCTTTTTAGTGCACATAGGAAACTAATCTTCTTGTGAATACTTCACAACCAACCAGTTAGAGTTGGATTTTGCATTTTGAGATAAAGTTTGCCAGTTGTTTGTAGTCATCGTAATGTTTTCAGAGAAGCAGATCATGTAGGGAATTGAATTTATTTGGAAAGTCAA
>MINK01188730.1:0-10512 GCA_001735545.1 Phormia regina
TAAGGTTGTTTACGATAGGCTGGTTATCAGCTTTATGATTGTAATATATGATTCCAGGTAAGTATATTTGTATGTAATCATTATTCTGATTCCATTTAATCATTTTCTCATCATTTAAAGATTCGGTTTAATCATATTGATACATTTTTTTACCATTCAATAATCCCATTTTTCATATATGTGATTCCATACAAAAATATTTAAATACATTTTATGATTCAGTGAACCATATTAAAATTTTGATTGTGAGTAATCATTAAATAATTAAATAGAACACGGTATTATTGAAATTAATAAAAAACTGCTATGTATTCATTGAATAGTTGCGGTGATCATGTTGTAACCATGTTTTTTTCGGCATGTATGAGTTGGACAAAGTTGCTAATTTTTTATAATGAATATTTCTGTTTTTAATATAATCACATAATTAAATAACCTGATAATCTATTTTAAACGACCTTTATTTTTTAATAAAAATTTCTTAATAAATATTTTTATATATTTTCTTTCAAAATCGGTAAATTTTTTTTAAATTTTCTTAATAAACTTTTAAAGTTTTTTTTAATAAAAAATATTTTAGAAATTCAAAAGGCTAAAATATTTCTATAAACTTTTATAAAAATTAACATAAGCTTTTAACATTTTTTACTCCTAATAAAATTCCTTAATACCTATTTTTCTTATTAAATTCTCAAACTTTATTTATTATTAGAACAAAATTAATTCACTTACATTTCTTCTCTTGCTTAGTTTGTCCTTTTATATTATTAGTCCATTTAGTCCTTGATATATTATTGTGTTTTTTTTAATGTCTAACCTTTTAACTGAATTGAAATTTGTTATCATAATTAAGAATCTTTTTTATCATATTTAATTTATACAACAATTTATCATTTATTTTTCATGTACTCAAGCTAATACTCCGCCTAAAAGTATGCTATGAATAAATGTATTTTAAAGAGTATGATACAGGAATGGAAAAGTTGATACTATAGTACTTTTTTAGATACTATTTAACATTGAAAAGTACCAAAGTACTTTTTTGAGCCATTTGATACTGTCAAACGATTAGCTGGATAGTCATTAATTCAATTTAAAGATATTCATTAATTCAATTTAAAGAATTGTATATATGAGATATATCTTCTATATAATTAATAGAAAAACATAATTTCTGTAATCGCTTTTACCCTCTCGCCAAACATTCGATTTAAATAAAAAATATGCCGTTGGAAAGGCATCTTCTCATAGTTGTGTAAAATATAGATTTTATTGGCACTTCTCTTTTTCATATAAATACGATAGGGTAGCGAAGCGCCCCAAGTATAATCTCGTATTTATAATTTCAGTTATTTTTTACAAATTTTGAATTATTAATCTGAATAAAATTATTAAATGATTCGACTAAATAAAATATAAAAAATTTTAATACTCTGATAGAAACAAAAAATATATTTTAATACCCAAAAATATTTTCATTATCCATCCCTGGTATGACAATAAGAGCAATAAGAAAAAGAAAAGAGAGTATTAGAAATAGAGTATGAGTCTATGAAATTAATGTATTTTTAAAAGTCACTTTGAAATGATTTTAAATTTCTTTTATTTGAATAACTTTAGAAATAATTTCTTTTTTATATTTGTTGGCTAATTTTGTTATGATTTTTTTTTTTTGTTAAAACAATTTAAAGTTTTAACAATTATACCTTAATTGAGAAATAAGTTTTGGAAATATAAAATAAAGAAAAATAAATGATATACAATATAGTTAAATATTATGGAGGGTAGGAAAAAAAGGGAATAAAAATAACACTGGGTAACAAAAAAAATCCTCCCTCATAGAGTAATAGTTGGACTTGATGTAGTTTGATGTGCTAAATTCCATCAGGTCTGGATTTTTTTCATGGGCGTGTCTAGTACGATTGATCAAAGTTATATACCAAAAAATGCGCACTTAAAATATCTACGCCGCTTTAAAGTTTGATGAGTCACGAAAAATTCCAAAAAACTTTGTAATATTGTGGAGGTGAAAATGACATAATAACATAAATAATTTGTTCCCGTAGCTAATGTTCGAATGTGTGTTTGTGCAAAAATACAAAAAAATAATAATAATTTTTCGTGACTTAATAAACTTTAAAGTGGCATAGTTTCGGTTCTATAAAAGATATTGATTTCAATCTTTTTCTGTATAACGAAGAATTATGTCAGCTAAGCAATATAATTTAAATAAAAAAAATAGAGTCTATATTTTTTCTGATTTTTGCAGTTAAAATAAAATATATTTTTTAAGCTATAATTATTTTATTTGTAATAAAATTTTTTTTTATTAAAAACATCTTAACGAAATTTTCGATGGATGTAACCTTTGCTATTTAAAATAAGAAAGTGAAAACAATTGTCAGATTTTTGTAAAAAAAAATCCCACAATTCCCCAAAAAAAAAAAAAGAGGCGTAAATCCAAAAAATGTGTTTTTCACTTAACGGCTATAAAATCCACATATTTTTCCAAAGTCCCGTAGATTTTGATTGAAAACTTTTAACAACATATTCAAGATTCTTAAAATATATTCCGTTTGCCGATTCATGTTTTGGAATTTGAGAAAATATAGATTAAATGCAAAACTTTCATATAAAATGGGTCAAATTCGGGAGGGTGTGTACCTTGGCCATTTGAGTTATTGATCTTGCTTTTTACTTTAAAGTCTTCTCTATCAAAATGCCTTTCAGAAAAGTATAAAATTATTATATGTTGTTAAAGAAAATTTTATTTTAGAGAAAAAATTGTGTAGATACTTTTTCGACCAAAATAACACAAAATGTGGTCTTTTTGCAATTTTCAAATTCAAAATCGTTTATTTAAAGATTTCGACTTAAATTTTTTTCTATTCAATAGATAATTTTGTTCCTTAATTTGCTAATAAAAAAAGTAATAAAATCGGTCGGAAACACTAGCATATATATGAATAAAACTGGAAAATTGCAAAATTGAGGTATTTAAAAATTCACACGCAAATAACTCAAAAACTATAAGAGGTAAATAAGGCATAAAAGCATGTCAGAGTAACCAATTTTGAGCCCCTTTAGCTACGCCCCTGTGAGGTCTGTTCGGTTCCCCTTCCAAACTAAACATTGTACACTCCTCTGCTACGCTTGTACTAAAATTGAACCAACCGATAAGAAGTTTTGTAAACAATTTCGATTCTGAACCACTGTACAGTGGCGACAAAAAAATGTTTTTTTATTTTATCTTAAAACAGATATATGTGGTCTAAGTGGATTCTGGCAAGTTAAACAAGAATCTGCATTCATTTTTTTTCTAACGGGTACTGATTTTTGTACCCAGGCAAATAAACAGAAGTCATTTTTAATGAAGTATATTTTCACTACTTCCACAGTATCAATAGATATATATTTTCGAGATCTTAAAAAATAATAAAGATGCAATTAAAAATGTATTCGTAAGATCTTTTTTCAAATATTTGTTACGAAAAATTAATTTTATTCAAAAAATTTATTAGTTTATATATAAATTCAATTTCCCTGCAGCGATAAATAGAAAAATCCAAAGAATCATCAGTTTTTCATAACATCGTGGACATGACTTCATATTCATGAAAAAGAGAACATCTTCCTATGACAAGCCTATGTTAAATTCATTGGAAATAATCCGAATTTGCACTACTTCTAGATTACAAGTTCAGGATCTTATTGACTTCTTTGGATGTTCTTTTTTACTAGGTATGTGCATGACTAATGTCAACACCTTATTCAGTGGTCACACTATAAAATTCGAGAATGCTTTGTCAAACTTAGGCTATAACTCAAGAACCCTTTACACTATTTTTATAAGTGATATATCAAAAGATGCATACGAAAATTGTCTTTAAGGTATGTTAAATTTTTTTTTCGTACGCTCAAGAATTTCTGAGATATGGATCAAAATTTTTACAATTTTCCAAATATAATAAATTTTAAAATTTTCGGTACTAATTAAGGAATAACTACGGAAATATTATCGGGACAAAAAATTATAAAAATTTAGCTTAACGATAATTAAGTTGCTATATATTAAACTCCAAAGGGTATTTGAGAAAATCAAGTATGACGGCCTAAAGGCGGGGTCGTGGTAATCATGCCCATAAAAAAAATCAATGTGTGATAGAAAAAAGTTTAAAAGCTGATTCTTATTTAGCACCTTGAATTCCATCTATTCCACATATTTTTTTTTATTTAAGACAAAAAATATATAAATTTTTTGCTCTTTAGTGTATTTTCACTTAGCTATAGGTATATGGATAGCTATGGGTATTAAAACTTAACTGTGAGTCCAATCAAGATTTGAGCCTCAATTTTTATAATATGTAGCTGTGTTTACTGGTAGTTTAGCCAGCTTTGAGATATAGGTGATAAAATTTAATATATTTGATGTTTTCACTTTAAAAAACGAATTTTAGTAAAAAAAATAAATCTTGATTTTGCATGAAAAATTTTTTTCCGACACTTTTTTCGAAATATTTTCTAAACTATTGAGCGGATAAAAGGTTGATAGTAGAGCGATTTAAAGCTAATTTTACTCCTTATATCGTGGTATATCATTTATATAAATCGTACATACATTCCAGTAATCGGCATATTTAGGGCACAATATGGTTAGGTTGTACCGGCAACCGCCCAGGGCTCAGCTCACTTGGGTCCAGAATCGAAGTCCCGTTGTATTACCATAAATATCCCGCTACATCAGAGTCCTAAACCTCTTGACCGTTTGGTCCCTCGAACCACCTTGTGGTCACAATGAATGAGTTCAACCTGGATGGGCCGACTCTAGAGAGACACGATTTGTCAGTGATTCTCTGTAGTCCAAAAAGTTGGTGCCTCTGGTACTCAAAGATTGGGCAATGACAGAGAAGATGTTCTGTAGTTTCCTCCTCCTCTTCGTCTTTGCAGCTTCTACAATAGTCATAATGATGGATCCCTAGCCTTTTAGCATGTATGTCGAAGGGCCAGCGACCTGTAATAACACCGATGAGGTTTCTCAGATGACTTCTTGACAGATTTAGCAACTGCGCTGTACGCCGTTCTTCCATCAAGGGCCATATTTTCCTGGTTTCCACGTATGTGGATTCTGTGGTCCATCTTTTTATACCCTGAAGATGGAATTCGCATCAAATTAGCTGCTTACATACCGATAAGGGAGCGCCAATATTGTATATATGACCATGATGCCCCTATGTCCCAGAACCCACGTGAGGGTAACATTCGAATGACTCTCAATCTCCTCAAGAGACATCCGCCATTCACGGACAATCTTCGATGTGGTGTACACTCTCGACAGGGAGCTTAAGGCCGCTTTGCTATCAGTAAAAATACGAATATCTTTGTTCGAAAGTCCTTAGCGCACCGTCTTGCCGCAGCAATCTCTTTTGCCTCATATCTCGAACGTGGAAGCCAAATTCAGTTATAGTGAACAGCCTTAGAAGGGGCTAGTCCTAAGTGCGCCCCGTTGTCCCATGCTATTCGACCATCATCCTTCATTAGAACGTTCAAACTTGCTTTGCTGGCTACTTTTCTCCAAGCTGGCCACCAAACCGTTGGCCCCGCTAAAACAAGGATTCGGTCGAATTACACAGTTTACATAACCAGTATGCATTTCTGGGATTTAGTCCCCCCAATTTAGCAATTATAGCCGCCATTGCACCGGCCTTTGTCGTTCTGTTGTTAGTATCTAGATTCCAAATTTAGCTACTATCTTAGTATAAGTCCCAAGTATAGATATTGACAGTGATACTCCCATTTTATCCTCGCGCCAGTATCTCAAATTTCGGAATTCTATTATCTATAGATAGAAGTACCAATTCCGTTTTGGGTGGGATCTAACTCCCAGTCCACAGCCTCTTGGCACCATTTAACTATATAGCATAAGACGCGAATTCAATATTTCAGACCAGAATATTATTAAGATTGCCAGTCGCCACTACCGCCACATCGTCTGCATATGCAACAGTCTTGCAGCAAGTCATAGGGCACAATATAAGACACGCTCATAAAAAAATCCCGACCTGATGGAAAAGAACTGAAAGCAGATTCGAGTTAAGTATGCGGAATTCCATGTAATCTACATATTTTTAAAAGGATCTCAAGAACAATTTTTTTTATCGACCAATGTAATTAGTCAATAGAAAGTACCCAGGCAGAAAAATAAAAACGGGCCAACGTTGGCAAATGATTTTCAAAGTGGTTCAAACGTTGGCAAAACGTAAGACGTTCTTCTATGAAAACGTTATGCCAACACTCAAATAATAACATCATTCTACGATTGGCCAATAATTTTTCTTTGTCGTTGGTATAAACTTCTAAAAACTAAATAGCTAACGCTCTGCCATCATATGTATATCATTTTTAATAGCATTTTTTAATAGCAGTTTCGGTTTTTCTTGTTGTATGGAGGTGAAATTGTTTTAAAAAATGTATTGGATCCTGAAATGTATAACCATTTTCTAATATTATATTATTCTTGTGGTATTTTGAACTCAAACAAATTAGCAACATTAAAAGCAAAATATGTTAAAGGCTTATTTAAAACATTCGTTGAACAGATGTCTCAATATTATGGTCCAAATTCCCAGACTATGAACGTATATAATCTTATTCATATACCAGATGACGTAATAAATATTGACGCTTCTACTTCTCAATTTTCTGCGTTTGACTTTGAAAATAATCTGAGATATTTAAAATCTATAGTAAAATCTACTACAAATCCAATAGATCAAATTCAAATATTTCAAAATAACATTAACTAAAGCAACTAAAGCCCATTAGTTCATTAACGTTGGCAAACCGCTTTGTTTTATTTCTAAAAAACATTATGCCAGCGCTTGATGTTTTGTAATGTTGGTAGTTTCTGCCTGGGTAATTAAAGACTTAATTTATTGTCTTTAGAAAATTACGGCTGCTTTAATTAAGGTTTAAGAAAATATAATTTTTATTTTCATTTAAGTTTCTTTTGTATTTCATTTAATTTTATGTTTCAAATGAATTTTTTTTTCAAAAATAGACAAAAAATTATTGTATCTTGGCCTTTTTTTAATAAATTTTAGTCAGGACTTTATATAGTTTATATGTATGAAAAAAAACCCTGACCTACATAAAACTATGGTAACAAATTTTTACAATGGCCTACATAAATACAATTCTATGCTATAAGACCATGAAACATTAAATGAGATAAAGTTGGGGAAATAAAAAATAAACAGAAACTTTATAGCAAAAACAAATAAAATTTAATTTATATTAATAAAAAAAAATGAAACAATAAAATATAATTGTTTTAGTCAGCATTTTCAAAAAAGGGGAGAAAATTAAAAAAAAAAATAATATAAAGAAACAATAAATAAATATAATAAATTTCTTTAAAATTAAATATGACTAAATATTTTTTTACTATTTAATAAAAAGCTTTAAAATATTTAAAACTATTCAAATTGATGTATACTTTTATTTTTGAAAGTTTTAACATTTTTGTATGCCCTTCACCACAGTGCAGTGAGGTCAAAAATTTAATTTTTTGTTAATAAATCTGTAACTCCAAAACTATAGCTTGGGTTAACTTGAAATGTATGGAAGATTTACAGAGGAGGACCTAGGCTTACAGAAAAATCATATTGTATTCACCCTGTGATAACACAAGATAATCTACAGGGTGTCAAATTTGACTAACTCGAAATAAAGTTTCAAAAAATTGTATCTCTTTTAAATGTAGGCCGATTTTAAAGATTTTTATATTTTTGTAAAGTGTTTAGCACGATAAAGAAAAAATAAGTTTACTTACCTAATTAATCTCTTATAGTTGAAAAGATATTTACAATTGAATTTGGAATTATTGATTTTTTGCCTCGTATTTCTTTACTTTTTTGGGAATAAGTCCCCAGATATATGAGCTAAATAATTTTTAAAAATGTTCCGTAATTTGATGTATATTTCAAAATAATATGCTGAAAATTTTGTTGGAATATCTCATATAGTCTAGACGTGAAAAATATTAAAAGTCAGCACTCTGAAATTAGTATAAAAAATGGCGATTTTTTACAAAATATAATACAATTCTTTCACTTTTTTCTCAAAGTTTCGTTAAAGAAAAACATTTTTCTTTGTATATTTGAAAAGACAAGACATCATAAATGTTTGAATTCCATAAAAACGCTAATAAAAATGAGGAAAATTGATTGATAAATAACTGAGATATCAGCAAAACACCGAAGATATTCCCAAAATTCGTATTTGTTTGTAGCTCTCATACAAGCAAAGGACTTCGTTTTTACACAAACACATATGAAAATCTTTCTTTAATTTTTTTCTGAAGAAAGATTTTCATATTCTATTAGTATTCGAGATATCGACCAGAACGAATTTTTAGACTTTTGGAAGTTTCTAAATAACCTACGGGTTATGCTTTTAAATAGGTTGGTCGTAAATATTTTTATTAAAATTTTGGTTTTTTGAATTAACTAAATTGGTTCATAAACAAACGAGTTATGAGTCAAAAACTAAAAAAATTGTTAATACACACACAAACATAGATATTAACCATTGTACAGTGGTTGCAAACCGCTTTTTTATGGCAATAATTCAGTAACTAAAGAACCCTTAGAGGTATTTCAATAAAATTTCATATGGTTAGAGCTGAGGTGTTTTCGAGTTGATTTGGGAGAGTAGAAACCCCTAGCAGGTCAGGGGAGAAGTGGGTGGCCCTCCAAAGTTGCCCATCTGGGGTATGTAATTTTTTTTTAAATCGCCAAAAATTCATTTATAATAAAGTAGAAAAGAAATTTTACATATAGATAGTCCTAATAAATCTCTAAAAAACACTCTTTCTTTTAGTTTAAGAGATATTCGTGTCGAAATAAATGTTTACCTCATTTTTTAGGCTAGTGCTTTTATTTCTTTTAAGATGGCCGGCTTAATATTGCCCCTAAAATTTTTCCAAAATATTTGTCAGATTCTCCATAAAATTCTAAATAATATTGTTGCAAGTATCATATAATTTTAAGTAACCGTTAAACGTTATATTAATCTAAAAATTTTATTTTTTTCCTAAAAAGGTGGCAATATTTATTCAGTGAAAAATTTGTTTTTGTTCTGGGCTTTATTATTTTTTAAAATGTTTTCAAAACAAATCTTAATATAAATGCTTGTAAAGTAAATCCGCAGAAGTATGGGACAAAGATCTGCCTACAAGTCCTATACAAATTTTGTCAATTTTGAACATTTTTTTATTTTTTTATTATGTTCTCAAAGTATTTTCTAACGGAGTCCTCTTATAACGATAGGGTGACCGTTCCAATGAACAAAGTAAATTTTTTTGAAGGAAGCTTTCCCCAAACTGAAATTTTGGTTATTTTGGAGTAGGAAATTGGGAATCTATTCATTGTTTTAATTTAAGGACAAAATTTTTTATATTGTAATCAAATCAATCGCAATAATAGCTCAATTNNGCCCTGCGACCGTTCGTCAACTTTCGTCCGATTTAGATTTTTAATTAAAGTGTCAATTTGCCAGTATAGGGAAGGACCATCTCGCGCAGTGACGGCGTGCTCGGACTAGGCTAGAGATTACAACCAACCCATGCCATGGGCGTTGGCGGGGAGCTGTTAACTGTTAGTTTGTTTAGGCACCAACTAACCATTCAGGTCCTCAGCACTACTACCTACCACTTTGTCCTTAAAGTGCGCTACATTTATTTGGTCCGCGAGAGACTTCAGGAGTCCTATGATCGAATATAATACCCATGATACGAACCATCAAGCAATGGGCTAGAATACACCATATGATAGAGTGTTCATATCATGTGCCTCATATCCAATCCCCCCGATCCGCCACCTCTGGACGCGTCCAATAGGAGTAAATATAGCAGAAAAACTGCCACGGACTCCAGTGACACTAAATACTTTACACAATCGCATAGAAAGTAACTAAAACTTGATCCCCCCTTCAACGAAATGAGCAAATTTCTATAGTAAATGTGTGCTTTATACAACATCTACCTCAACAATGATACCGGGATTAACTTTTAAAAAAAGCTTTCATTGGAGCTTAAATTTAACTCCAAAATATGTATAATTGAAATATATTAGAGAGTTTAAAAATATCTTTAATTAAAGACCAAATTTCCACAAAAGAGCTTTAATAGAAGCTTTTAAGTGCGCCTTAAGATAGTCTACGACAAAAGTCTAATTAGGGAATTTAGAAGATTTATATTGAAGCTTAATTAATATTTAAACTAAAAGTGTATACGATTGATGACAATTTGAAACTAAAAAGAGCTTTAAATAAAGCTTAATTTAAAGTTTTTATACGAATATTCAATTAGATTTGTAACTAAAAACAGCTTTAATTAAAGCTTAATTTAAAGCTCATATAAGACTTTACAAAAATCCAATATATCATTTTGTTATTAAATTTAATAGTAAATGAGTAGAAAGAAGACAAAACTAAAACATAATAAAAACATTT
>MINK01188731.1:0-14682 GCA_001735545.1 Phormia regina
TAAATGTTAGGCTACCATAAAGTTAACAAGTGTTTTTTCTTGTTGCTATTTTTTTTTGTTATTCTTTTCAAAGATTCCCTTTGTTATTGTTGTTTTTTTTTATTATTCCTTTAACTAGCATATTGATGGATGTCTATCTATCTTTCGGTTGGGTATTTGTCTAATATTTAATCCGCCAATGTTTTTGTGCAATTCTTTTTGCACCAGCTGCTGCTGCTGCTGGCTCTCTTAAATGTCTTGGGAATTTACGCAAGCGCAATTTATTTTTCAGCTCTATATTGTTAATAGTTGTTATCGTTGTTGTTCTCATGTTTGTTACTATTCATCTATTGTTTTTGTTAGGAAAAATAAAAATAAAAAAATATTATAAAAATTTCCAGAAATTGTTTAAGGTTAAACATCAATGACTGGCTTACACTCAAAAGTTAAGGTAAGTAAGTGAATTAGTTAAAGGTAATTACAAGTGATTTTTTAGCTAATTTATGGAATTACATGATGAAACAACAAGTGAGTTAGGAATTCCCTACATATGGAATTTTTACTGCGGATTTTAACTTAAGAAAAATATGACAAAATTTACAAATGTTGCATAAAACATTTAAGGATGTAGGCTTTCAATGTAATATGATATATAGATTAGTCAGTTTTAAAACCATAGTAAATGTAGGGATCAAAAATAATCTGAGAAAAATAATCTGAATTTTGAGAATAAACTTTTGGTTATAAAATTGGCTATCTAATTATATTGAAATCACTAAAAATCATTGATCTAGTTAACATTATTTTATTATACTGAGTTGTCAAATTTTAAATTTGTTTTGGGTTTATATTTTTTAAATTAAAATTTTAAAATGCAAATCAATTCTATTATATTTTATACATACCAATCAATTAGATGGGGCTATATTGATATTGTCATTCCGTAGTATATATTTTTAAAGTGTATATTTTTTGAGGTCGTGGTTTGATTCTGAGTCGATTTAGCTATGCCTGTCCGTCCATTCGTCTCGTGAATGTAGGATGCTGCTCGAATGGGTCAATGTAGGGGGACGAAATTTGATTTAATATTAGTCTTATATAAGTCGGGGCAATTTTTTGCTGCAATTCTTATTTTGTATACGAGAAAGGTAAAGAGAGTGTAAAAGTTTAGTATTCTCTTCTCCTCTCTCTCTCCTATTTTGGGATTGTAAATGAGTGAAATCTGCTAAAATAACGTTAAGGGCAAACAACTACAACACCGGGTCTCTATTGCTACCTAATTTTATACGTTTCCGCTGATATCTTAAAAAAAAAAAACGAAATTTTTACAAATAAATCGAGGGACGATATAAACTTGAAAAACAAAAATGGGCGTAGTCTGCCCACTTTACCATCCACCACCCATATAAGTTGAAACGCCAATTAAATATTGTAGGACCAACGTAAACTGGGAAACAAAAAATGTGTGTTCCACCCAAAATTCGAGAAGGTGTTTTATATTAGATCAGTGGCCAGTTGTGGATCAATACAATACAGCTAATATTAATATGGTTTAGCTGATTCCATAAAGTGGGTTTATAAGGGAATTATTATAAATTATGGACCAAATATCATGAAAAATAAAACTAATTTGTGTCGAATATTCACTTGATACTGACATTTTTATGAAATTTTTGCACGTTGAAGTGTTTTCGAAAGAGAGATTTGTACGGGAGTTATGGTCAAATATGGATCCATTTTGATAAAATTTTACAAAAGATGGGCATTTATATAGAACTTATTTGCACGGATTTTCAATAAAAATTTATATATTTAAGGAATTTATTATCCTTAAAACTCTATTCGGGAGTACATTTGTACGAGGGCTAGGTGAAATAGTAAACCGATCATAACAAATTATAATAAGCTTCCTCCTTGTGCCAAAATAAATATTTCAGCCAAATCTTATCAAAATATCTTTAGAATTGCGACCTGTACTATGTTCACAAAGTTTACATAAACAGATAGACAGCCAGCTAGACGGACGGACATTGTTAAATCGACTCAGAAAGTGATTCTGAGTCGAGTGGTGAATTTTAGGGTTAAGGTACGATAATATTTTATAAACATCAGCACAACGAACGCGTAATACCCCAACTTCCCATGGTTGTGTAGGGTATAACTTAACATGGAAATAGCCAGGATTGAAAGGACTAAAATATAAGTCAATATATCAATGCTTTTATTATTAAAGAAAGTTTATGTATATCGCAAATCATTTTGAAAATTCAGCAATTTAAACTAATTAGTACCCAATTTTATAAAAAAAAAAATTATTTATAAAAGCTCCTGCCGCCCTATAAAAACGCTTTAAGAAATAAATATATATTTTCTAATTTACTGATGGGAGTAAAATAAAATCACATAAGCATAGTAGAGTAAATGTTTAAATATGGTAGACAAATTTTACATAGATCTCTGGAGTGGAACTAATATTATAACACCTTACTCTGAATTAAGTGTCATTTTGGATCTCTTTTACCCCAGTGCGTAAAAAGTTGATCACTTTAGATCGTTACAAAATTGCCTCCAAATAACTAGTATCTTTTTTTCTTTATATTCAATTTAATTTCCTTCACTATTTAATTTTTCGGGCTTAATATTATTTGAAAAAAAAATGTATTTACTTTTTTGTTGTTCTACACATTTTTTATTGCAACAATAAGTTAGTACAAATAAAATAGCACAAAAAAATGCTTAAAACACAAAAGATCCTATGAGAACCAAATAAATCGTGCATAATGCTCATTTAAAGTTAATGTTCATCAGCAACTGAGTCGTCATCTTATTAGAAAAAAAAACGACTATTACTACTCACAGACTCGTTCATTGTCAGTACAGAAATGAGTATTTGAACATTATTTGTGGTAAAATTTTAATTAGATTTTTCTGCTTATTCTACTTCTTGGGATTATTTTTTTTTTTTCTCTTCTGATGCCTGCACTCTTGTCAGTTTTCAAACTATATAGCTAATGCTGCCACTAATACTTCTCATATACTCATTCTACTTTAATCAGTTGAAATAAATCAGCACGAATTTTTCATTGTAAATGTTGCATTTGGCGCCAAAGTCTTTCCGTTTCATGTTGTCTTCTTCTTTGGCGATAATGTGCAAAAGTTCAAATACAATGATGCTGGCAGCAAAGTGTATTATATAAAAACAAAATAAATAAAAATAAAAATAAAATAAAAATTATAGATAAAATTCAATGAGCGTAAATGATGATGCGTTGTAGCTGCTGTCTTATTAAATATTTATTTTTTAGAATGAAATTTGTATACAAAGCAGGGAAAGTGTAAAAAGATTCTTTGGATGTCAAAATCAGTTTTAATAAAATTAAAAAAAAAAATATATTTGTTTATTATTTATAAATACTATAAAATGACATAAGTTGTGGTAGTAAAAAATAATAAAGAATTTCTATTAGAAATTTTGTTTTTTAGGGTGAATGGTTTTGCAACATATTGAACAACATGTTGCTAAGGTTTCCATCAAAAATTTATGAAAATTATTATTCAATTAAAGAAAATTTTAAGTTGTCTCAACAAAGGTGAGTTGAAAAAATCGTTTATTTTGAAAATTTGCAGATGGACGGAAAGACGGACTCTCAAAATAAATCTTAAAAACTTTAAAAGTACATTTTTACTTATTGTTTAATATAACAATAAAAGTAAACAATAAAGTATTTCTTACACACTGTTTTAAATCAAGCGTGAGTATTTAGCAACATGTTGCTAAGATTTTTTTAATATTAATGGCTTTTTTATCTTTATATACTTATATTTAAATAAAAATATATTTTTTTTTTTTTCAACAATAAAAATATATTATTTTCAAAGAGGAATTATTTAATTCGCACCTTAAATTAGAGTATTTTATATTTTCTGCAACATGTTGCTGGCGCAAAAATTTATATATATTTATAGCTGCAAAAAACAGTGCCTTTAAACTCTTTATTTAAGAAACAGAAGTAAATATTATTTTGTTGTTGTATTGATCAATTAATAATAAATGTTTTATAATTTTGTTTGGTTTTGAGATTTGATTTATTTTGAGAGTCCATCTGTTTGTTAGTCTTGGCAAATTTTCAAATTCAAAATCGTTTATTTTTGAGCTCATTAAAGATATCGTGTTAAAATTTTCTTCATTTGAAAGACAATTTTAAAATATCTTGATATATGTTTGTAATTCGAAAAATATATAAGAAAATAGTACCTTACCAAGAGCCTTAAAACGATTTAAATATCCTTACAAGGCACAAAAGTTGCCTACATGCGAAGTACCATACTTTGAGACTCCATAGCTCCGCTCGTGAGTAATATGTAGAAATCTCCTTCTAAATTTAGAATTTCACTCTAAACCTTTGTGAAATTTTATGGAAATCCAAGCAGCTTATTACAAGTTTGAAATTGTTAAACAGTAGTTTGAACTGAAGTTGTTTTTATGAGAAAACTAAAACAAATTTTTACAAAAACTATAATTTTTAAAATCTGGCTATATATCGCACCATTTTTTAAGAATAATATAAAGGACAGTATATACTATTTACCGGAAAATTTTGTCAACAAAATAGCTGGCAACTTTAATTCCATAAAAGTTTAAAATTTGTGTTTTTTTAGGGAAAATTTCAAACAAATCAAGGAAATAGTTGAAAAAAATAAAGTTTTTAAATACTTGAGAAAATTAAATAAAATTTTGCTTGAAAAATTAGTTAATTTAAAAAAAAGTACATTTAAAGTTTCTGAAATTTTTATTATTTGTATACCCTACACCACCATAGGTGAACGATGTCCGTCCGTCCGTCTGGTTGGATGGCTGGCTGTCCATGTAAAGCTTGTGCGTAAAGTTCAGGTCGCAATTTTAGAGATAATTTGATGAAACTTGGTACATAAGATTTTTTTTTGCCACAAGGACGAAGCATATTCATTTTGTTCATGATCGGCCCATTATTTCACCTAGCCCCCATACATATGTTCTCCCGGAATATAGTTTTAACACCCAAAAATACCTTAGAAATTGAAATATTTCAATGAAATTTACCACAAACAAGTTTTAAATAAACATAAATCCATGTGCCAAATTTTATGAAGATCGGTCCATAATTGGCCATAGCTCCCATATAGACCCTCTTTCGAAAATCACTTAAACGTGCATAAATACCATACAAATGTTAATATTAATTTAATATTCGACATATATAACATTTATATAAGTATAAGTGACCCTGAAAAATTTCATGAAGATCAGTCCATAATTGACCATAGCTCCCATATAAGACCCAATTTCGGGAATCACCAAAAATGCATAAATACATGTGAATCTTAGTATNGACGTAATATTCTGCAATAGTANGTTTTTATTTTCAATTCAATACAAGTATAGGTTCATAATTGGCTCCTTCCCGAAATTTGGTACACATAGGCAATGGTGTAGGGTATCATATGGTAGGTCTTGACCGACTATACCTTCTTTTTTCGTTTTATTTAAAGAAAATTTCAATTTATGATTTGAAGAATTCATACATCTGTTTTTATAGACGCTAATATTGATTTTTCTTCAGCAAAATTTAAGGAAAATGTATATTAAAACTAAAGTGAATAATTTCCAATTATTTAACCTTTTTTATCTTAAACTAATTGAGGTTACGAACTTGTACCTTAAAATAAGATTTATTCTATTTATACATTAAAAAAAAAAATAATTTTCGCCTTTAAAAGAAAATTGAAATACATGGTATGAAAGCCAAATACTACGCGTAATTCTATTGAAATATTAACATACTTGTTCTACATTTCAATGGCAATTAAAAGAAAATGCAAAAAATACATATTAATTTCATTAAATTTTATATTTAGCATATAAGAAAAAAGTTAAAATTATTTGCTTTACAAAAAAAAATTATATGCTACACAAAGAAGGAAGTTATGTTAGAGTCTTTAATTCGTTTGTTAAAGATACTAAAAATAGTATATAATAAAATTTGTATGTGTTATTAGTTGTAACCAAACATTTCATATATACCTAAGGTAATCTAGAAGGTAACGACTTGTCATTACCAAGTAATGTATTCATATAATGATTAGATTTATATTGCATCGTGTAAAGTGTAATAACTACTAATTTATGTAAATTTATTCGTAATTTTATTTATAATTAAATTAAATTTAAACGAATATTTAAATTTTGAAAAAAGCCATTATTTTCTTATGAACATATTCTATAAGTACATATTATTTAGCGCAATATGTTGCCATATCATAATATTGCCACATTAGCTACTCATAACATGTCTTTTAACATTAAATGTATTTAGCTTTTTATTTATAATAAAATTGCTTTATACATATAGGGTAAAAAATATTTATATATAATATAAAATGAAAAACTTACACCTTCCTCTTATATGGTTTTTGAAATGGCATTTATGAAAAACTTTAACAAATATAATCAGAATTTAAGAGGGTGTTACATATATATTTTTTTGCTATTTATATGTGGATAAAACAAAAAAAAATTATATATAAATTGCAACATGTTGTATTAAATGCTTGTATACTTTAGACTATTAAAAATATTCACTTATACAGTAAAGGATAAAACTAAAATATATGTAATTTTCTACTACGGATTTATTACAAAATCTAGTGAATTTGTGCTCTTTTAAAATGTTATAAAAAATATAAGATTTTTCAAGTATTAAAATTACATACATACATATGTAAAATTGCATGTATGTAGCGTATATACTACAAGCATGTGGAATATACTCTACAAAGGATATATGCAAACTATCATATTTGTCTGTCACTGTTATTTCAACAACATATGTACGCTAATGCAATGAATGTAGTGTAAAATGTGTTAGTAATATTTTTCTCTTTACATTACTGTGTTGTTAATATTAAAAAATCATAAAAGAGATAATTGTTAATGACATACATTTTTATTTTATATACATTTAAGTCGTTTATGAGTATTTAAGTGTTTTAATGTGTTAAGTGCCAAGATACTTAAGAACGTAAACATACTATGGAGAAAGGAGTAGATAACAAATAAAGAGCATATTTCCAAAGAAAATCAGCATGAGCTTTAATATTTCTGAGAATTATATGGAAAAATACCATTTGGTTGTAGCAAATTTTTTTTAGAGCTACAAATTATTGCCAAATAATATTTGAATGAGTTAAAAAAAGTTTTAAAAATCAGAATAGTGATAAAAGCCTTTAAAATGCAATATTAATGATATTTTATGATATTTTGTTATCAAAATAATGAAAACAAAAAATAGACAATATTTTCACACTAATTAAAAACAAATATTTAATTTTGTTTAGGAGTTTTCAAGATGATTTGAAGGATCACAGGTATCATGTATGTTAGGTACGTGCATAATGATTGCGTGGAAGTCTAAATTCACTCCGGTACATTTTTAGCTGCCTTTAAAATGTTGTCCGTAACAGCCAAATTTTGGCGGTTTCAAGGTGTTTAATCTCTGATATATTTTACAGTTCAATTTTTTCCCAACAGGATGCTTAATTGTATGCTCAAGTTGGATCGTTCATTATAAAATTTGGCACTGTAATTTCCATTTATATAAAAAAATGGGTGTCTATAACCAAAGGCCTGGGCCTTCTAACGGGGTCGATAAATTCAGTACAATTGTACCTTTTTCAATACAATTCGTTCTTGAAAATTACATTATTAGTGCTACTGCGATTAATTTTGTACAATTATGAAATTATTCTTTCCAATAAAATTATAACTGATTTGAAATTGTAACTGATTTGAAATAAAAGATACACAAAAGATCTTTAAGAATCATTTTAAATAGTTGTTAGAAATTTTTTGTATAAAACTAAGTATTTTACACTAAAATTTTAAAAAATTTCGACATTTTTCCATCCGAATATTTTTCTCTTTGACTCTTCATTACTTAACAGTAGTTTAATTTTCTAAGACCCATCCTCTCAAAGCTTAACTTTAATTAAAACAAAAAAAAATTTGCAATATCTTCCCAACCAATATCGAGGAGCAAAATTTTTTTTTTAAAAAAAAAAAAAAAAAACAAATTAAAAACAATTGATTGCGATTTGAGAGACCTTCCCCCGAATTCAAAATTATTATTTCTAAACAGTCTTTCCTAAATTCCGTAATAATTTCTTTCAAATAAATAATTGTGGAACATGGGCGATATTCATCAACTCATTAGATTTCAAGGAAATAATAGTTCAAAGCATTCTGATCCGGAAATATTATAAAGTTTTGGAAAGAAAAGATAACATTTCAGTACAATTACGGTACGAAAAATACAATTTTATATTCAATTTAGTGCAATACCGAAAAACACATTAATCACACCTGTTTTATAATAATATAATTCCTCTTATTTAATTTTAACAAGATATCGTTGTAGTTGGGTCCGTTTGACCAAGATAATTTTACCTTGTTTGTAATTTTATATCGACTAACACAAATAGCCTTTTGAGTGAGCGGACCACGACCCTCGAACTATCTGTACAAAATTTCATTGTCATACATTTCATTGTCATACAGTTTCAGAGATATGAGCAAAAAATTATGAAATGAAGCAACAACGGACACTCGGTATTCCTAGTATTTGGTCAATAACTTTTTTGTTTATTTACCTATTTTTTTTTTCATTTTCAATACCAAACTGCTTTTCTGGTTTTCCTGATGGACGGGCGGTCATAGCTAGATTGACTCAGAATCTAAACAGCACCTAGAAAATATATACTTTACGAGGTCTTAAATGACTTTTTATACAGAATGACTAAATCAATATCAAAATTTATTAAAATATAACAATATTTAAGCCATTTATAGTCGTTAAATCTTTATTCCAGGGGTATGGGGGCTAGGTGAAATAATGGATCGATTATAACCGTAATGGATCGATCATCAATATATTTCAATCTCTTATCCGTCTGACAGATGAACGGGCAGCCGGACATCGATCAATTCAGAATTACTTCCTGAGTAGAATAGTATATTTTAAGATCTGATGGTTTTTTCTATATATAGCAAACACATATCAGTAGCAACAACTAAGTATTTACTAGACCAGTTACTTAATAATCAGGTGTCAAATCACGTGAAGTAAAAGTTTCTCAGTTTAACACCAGTCTAAGTCTGTTATATTGGTAAAACAAATATGTAAAAGAATATTTTTAAACTAAAAAGTTGTTGTCCCTAATTAAAGTGTATAAGGCCTTAATTTTTAAATACGGGTTAGGGTCCATGTTAAAATCTCACCAATGGCAAAAGTTTTTTCTTGTTTTTTAGTTTTATTTGCAACCATTTATAATTTTATCTACTTCTGGATGTCAGTGTTATATCGCTTTTCACACAACCCTCGTTATTTATATGCATACAGAACTTGTAACACTTTGTGCCTGTAGCCCTTATCTATTTGTTTCTTTATAAAAATCTATAAAAACCCCTTTTTATATAAAAGTTTGAAAAAAAAATAAAGAAAAATTATAAAAGGAAAATTAAACGAAAATAATGCAGTCATTTAAATGATTGACAGAAAGAAAAATGCATTAAAGATTGTTTACTGGTTGGTTTGCTTTTGTTTTCACCATCAATGGATGAATAGAAATGTACATTAATATTTATTAAGATACACAAAAGTGATATTAATTTTTTTAAAAGAGATAATAAAAGTCAAAGTAGATGATTTAAGAATCTCAAAGGAATGTTGGGTTTTTAAAAGCATTTTGAAATAAATTGATATTATTTTTATGAATTATAGAAAATATATAATTCATATATATATGTTATTTTATGCATGTAATTATGTAGATTATAAAATTAAAGACGATTTATTTAAAATTTTAATTTCAGTACATTTTTGCACATAATTTCAAGTCCCATAATCTAGTGTATTAACTACAATACACAGAAAAAAGTTATTGTTACTTTAACTGGTGAAAGTTATCATAAGGTGTTACACATACATACAATATTAATTGTGAATTTTTTAGAACAATTAAACTGTACCAACAGTCAAATGTACAATTATTTTCATCCTCCTACTAAGTTTAATACATTTCGAAAATCTTTAAAATTTCTTAAAGACTTTCTATCCAATACTCCACCCACCTTCACATGTAAAGCTTTTATATGAACACATTTTTCTCTACAAACTTTAATGTTTATCATTGAAGGTAACATGAACACAACTGTTGAATTCAAAGGGTTTATCTCTTAAGAGGAGGAATATGGTAAAATAAAAAATATAAAAAAACATACTGAAACATTCGACCACACACATAAGCTACTTTTGAAAGAATTATCACATTTGCACGTGTTGCCATCAGAAATGTACAAATATTTATCTGTTAAAATTTTTTTTGCTCCTTTCCTTGAAAGGATATGTCACGTGATGGTGTGGCAACCATTATAAATGTAATGGTAATAATAAGAACAAAAAGACACAAAAATAATGGCTAGCGAGAAAAAAGAAATAATAAAAAAAAATGTTACATGATGTGTAAGAGGAGTGTGTTGACAGTTGATTTTTCAAGCATCTTCTTAATAATAAAATAAGTATTTTATACATATAATATTTATATATAAATATATATGTATTTAGTATTTGGCACAAAGTCTGCTGTCGTCTCATTGTCATATCAAAATATTTAATGTATAAAGGACAATCAATTGGCGTTTATGTTTTTTTTTTTTTCCTTTAGGTAGATTTCTTCTATGTATTCAATGCTAAAAGCAAGAAAAACAAACACTAATACTAATACAAATACATAGAGATATTCATAGATTTCAATAGAATATTATTGTCTATTTTTCCATAGGAGTATCCTACATATACTGACACATTCAAGCGAACATAGAAGAGACATCATAATAAAAAGGAACCCATTTGTTTATTTACGTTTATTTTATTGGCTTTGTGGATGTATTATTCTTCTTCATCATTTTTTTTTTTATTCCTTTCATGTTTCACTAACATATCTTTTATATTTTAACAAAAAAAAAAAAAATATCTATGTATGTGAGTGAAAAAAAATTCAACAAAATAAACAACAAACAAATCATCATGAATGAGTTGCTTTTCATTTTGAAATTTATTTAGTTTAGCGTATAAAAGGCATAAGAAAAAAAATTGCAATGGAAGAAGCCTGTTTGGGAAATGTGTCCTTTGACATTTGATCGCTCTTATAAGATAATAATGGTTTTTTCATGATGATGTACCATCATGGTTATATATATTTTTTTTATATTTTTCAACTTCATTTGATGGAAAAAATGATAAAAATATTTATATGAAAAATAGTTAAATTAAAGATCCTTTTAGGAATACGTTTTTATATTCAGTGTGTTAATAAAAAAATGAATTTCAATTACTTATGGTAAAGTAATTCACATAATGTCGAGTAAAGCATAAATAAGAATAAAGAGAAAATTGAGGGAAGAAAATTAACGTTTAAGTAATTTATTTGCAACTCAAATTTTATCTATAATTAACAATTCCTTCCAACCGACTTTGATTAGAAAAATTATGTATTATGATTGATATATTATGACAAATTTAAAAAATGATCGAGACTGGGTTTTATACTTGGCTGTGCCGCATATTTTGTATCCTTTACCATCTTACCGAAGATAAAATTTTCGCCTTAAAGTATGCTTTCATGCTTTCGTATTTATTAATCTGCACTACAATGCTTAATATATGTAAATGTTTGTAAGTATGTTTATATTATTATTATTATTATTATTATTATTATTATTATTATTATTATTATTATTATTTTACCTTTTTACCTATAACTCGTTTGTTTATAAACAAATTTTGTTGGATCAAATAAAAATATAAAAAAAAATATGAACGATCTGTATAAAAATAAAAAAAAAAATGCAGCATTAATCTCAGCTATTATTGAACCAATTGATTTAATTTTTTAGAAAAAAATTCCGAAACATTTTTGCAAAAACAAAGTACCTAGCATACACAATGGCTTCAAAAGCTCGAAAACCAGATTTAAAAATCTGTTTTTAAGCATATCTCTTCCACTTATAAACAGATCTAGCTGAATTTCAATAGCAAAATTTTCGAAAGTATTTTCAATCTTTTGATATTTATATATTATAGATGTCAGTTATGCTATGCGCAACATAAACGCCTTTTTAACCGACACATTGACTGTCGGACATGGTCTTGGCGTCATCATTTTTAATATTAATATTAATTAATTCACTAGCATGAAATATACTAAAAAATATTGGACATATCCGATTGTGCAGAAAAAACACCGCAAAAATAAGCCGGAGTTTAATTCATATGCATTGAAATCGTTTTAAGTCCGACGTTGGTTGGACTAAATAGATATGAAGATTTAGATTTAAAATATCAACTTTGCTACCCTATAAATATTATTGAAATTACAAACAGAATGGCAAACATATATATACTCTTAACACCTGTGGTGTAGGAAAAATATTATGGTTAATTCAACAATATTATTTTTACTGCAACAATAAATTTTCATTGCTATTATTGAAAACATTTTATTTGAAAATCAAATTGACTGTAGCAATTATAGTTTTGTTCTTAGTTTTACAATTATATTGTTGGCTTAACATGTTAAGTAATATGTTTAAATTGGAATTACGTTATGTTTGTTAAAACCTTTTGTACAAAACAGTTATTTTCAATGAATAAAAATATTATTGTAGTTATTATTTTAAAAACAACAAAATCTTTGTTTTGAATGGACATCAAAATTAAAGCTGACTCTTTCATAGCTTCTTAGTTGCTTAGTTGTTGATTTTTGTTCATCGCTAGAACTTTTTATTTGTTTTCGTGAATATATATTTCAAATTAATTATTTTTATTAAAATTAAATTTGTATAAACATTTTTGCTACATATGTATTAGCTATTTGAATAAAAATATTTGGATTGCTTAAAATCCTATAGAAAAGGATTGGCGAAATCAGCAATAAAAATATTTATATATAAACGTACAGATAAATATTTATTAAAAATTATGTTCTGTGTATTTTAATTTAAATCATAACATTTTGCCAAAAATATGTTTGTCTCCAATTGCACCGTTAAAAAATATTGCCAAGTGCATATACAACAAAAATATGATAAAAGTTCAATCATATTTTTATTGTGTATCAATCATATGCTGCTTAAGAAACCAAACACAACTATTTATTATATTATGTTAGCACAAATAATTAATTAAAGGAGTTATACAATTTTATTCTGGTGCAATTCTTTATATCAACCATACTAATATACCAGCAGTATAGTAATGCCATATTCATTACCAATTAATTTTCTTAACTAAATACTCCATTAAATGTACAAATAACACCTTTAAAGGCTTAAATTTCTTAACTTTTGTATTAAATACCTTAAGAAATTCCCAACTTAAACTCTTTATAAAATTAATTAAAAACAAATTTAAAACAAAAAAATAAAAAATAAGCTGTTTAAAACTCTAAAACCAAACAAAACACAAAAATAACTTGGAATGAAGAAACTTTGTTAAGCCACGGCATACAAAAGCACAAAAAAAGCGATGAATAAATAGAAACGGTAAGAAATGATCAGGTACAGACATACTGCATTGAATATGTCTAAAGGTTGGTAAACGACCCTCAAACAAACAACTAAACACAGCGGTAACGACAATAAACAGAAAAATATAGAAACTGAAAGAACCACATTTGTAGTAAATTATTTAAACGTTACTTACTTATGTACGTAAACGTAGCGGAAGAAGTCAACAACTTTAAATCAACTTCTTAAGACCCCACACATTCACAGCCATATGAATGTCATGAAAACGTAATATACAATGAATATGGCAAAAGAAGTAGAAGACACTTTAGAAACCAACAACTACTACATTTTTTTCTTTCTTTCTTTTCACATATCAAGAAACAGGATATAAACAGGATTTTAAAGGATAAAGGAAAACCTTAAGGTGTATGTGCGATACCATATGGCTGAAATTTCAAAAAGAAAATAAAAGATATTTGTTTGAACGTTTAAATAAGTTTGTGTTTGTGTGAGTATATATGTTGTCGGCTCACTGTTGTTTGTGCCAAAAGTAACTTAAAGTCAACTAAAGTGGTGAGTTAACTTGGCTTAATTATAATTAACTGCACTTGACTGAATTTAACGCGGGTTAAAAAAATATCTTGTGGGGGAAAACGAAGAATACAGAACTGGAAAGAATTTCTATTGCTATGTTAATGTAAAACAAGTGCGAAAATTATATTTGACTTGACCGAATCCCACCAACCCTAAATTTAATTGTTATAATATATGGAAGGTGGGCAGATCATGGCAATTTTTAGGTTTTCAAATTTACATCGAAAAGTATGAACTAACTAGGACAAATATTTGATCCTAAGTTTGACCTCCTAGAGAGATTTGGTTTAAGTGTTATTCTTCTTTTAACAAACAAAAAAAACTAGGACTCAGAAAATGTAACGCAATTTTTTGGATGGTGGGCAGAAAAACATTTTTAAAAAAAGGAAAAACTTATAGTGAAGTTTTCAGCAAGTAGCAAGCTACAAAAGGAAATATTTCTACACGCAGAAAAAAATATGGTTCTGGTGACCATAAACTAAGAGCAACATACTATGATTGTAATA